>PVLD010001890.1:0-52223 GCA_004027595.1 Dinomys branickii | reverse complement strand
TTTTCAAACTCTACACTATATTTTCTTCTACAAACAAACATAAATATAAGTTTTACTTTTAGGTAATCTTGTACTAAATAAAAGAAATGTATTAATCCCTCTAGTGGGAAGCATACCAAGAGAAATATCTGTAACTGAGCTTTCCTTGAGACAAATGTGTTCTCTTTTATGTAAACTATTTCAAGCCCATTATTTTGAGTCAAAAGTTGTATTGGTCACTATCAATTACAAATACACAGCCTGTCTAATGAACAGTGCTCTAAAAGACTACTGAAAAATTATAAACAAATTCATTTGTCTGTAAATGTTTCTGGTGCATTTCCTTCAGATATCTCTGTATTTGTCTCTCAAATATTTCCTTGATGGATGTTGATACACTTGTATACGTGTATCAACTCCCCACAAAGAATGTGAATATTATATACCACTCACATACTAATAAAACTGATAAAAATAATAAAAATGGTAGATGCTTATAATTTTGTGTTAATTCCCACAGGATAAAATTGTTTATACTTCCTGTTGGCTAGAAGTGTCCAAAGAGAAAGAATGAGACAGTATGAGAGCTTAGTATTTTTCCTGGCTATTTTTGTGTAAACAAGGTTTGAATTTATGCCTTAGAATAGTTGAGAAAAATGTGTCATTGGCAATTGTCCTAGAAATACAAATAGTACAAGAAAATGATGAAGTCATCCATTCAACTAAAGCAATCTCTAGGCACAAGAAAGAAAATAGGACATTTATTCTGTCTCACACTTTTCTCGGATCTGCTGCAGAGGGACTAAATCTCAGCAGGTTCTAAAAACAACTAGATTTGTGCTTACTCTTACTTATTCCTACTAGAATTTCCCTTATAAGAGAAAGAAGCGTTTATCAATTTATAATACACAGTCCTCCTTAGAGTCTTTTTAAAACACTAATTGAACTTTAAAAGTATTTTAAGAATTCAGATTTGCCTACCTCAGTGTGCTGTAAAAATAGGAATATTTGGCATAGTTTAATGCCTTATTAAGTGCATGTGCACATGTGCGCATGTGTGCGCATGTATGTGTGTGTGTCTGTGTGCATTAACCTAATATTTTTTTGTTATGTGTTGAAAGAAACTTCACAGGAGTAATTCTTTTAAAAAACCTATGCATTATGTTTACTCACTTAAATTGCATTCAACAAACCCAAAAAAGACCTAATAAGGACAAATTATTATTTGCTCATCAAACAACATACTTTATTTCAATCTTGTTTCAATATATTAAATTTTGCTTTCTCCTAAGCTTATATCATACCCTCCATTTCCTTTTGAGAAAATTATAGCAAAGAGTAGTATAACTGTGGGACCACAGTGGGTTTATGTACGTGTATAGGGTGGAGGGCCATAGTGATTGTGTATGATTTAAGATACCAAAGACCAGGTGGATATTTGTCAAATAACAAGTCAACCATTATAAACTGAAGTAACCAAGAGGTGGCTTAATTTTATATTATAGTCATTCCTAAGTTCTGTTCAATCTTCAAAACTTGTCAAACCCAGTAGCTGTTGAATTTTGATGCTGTGTCAGTCTCATGGTTGGGTAGAACAAGGCAGAAACTCCATGTATGTGTAGTTACAGTCCCCTACTTTTATGCATGAGCTGCAAAAAGGTTAATTTTGCAAGATATCTCTAAGTCAAGAGGCTTATTTTAGGCAGTAAAAGCCTAGCATTTCCCCAGTAAAATAAAGAAGTTCTAGAAAACTCTCACAACTTATTCCCAGTTGTATTATTCTTCTTGTTTTTGGAAAATTTCTTCTGTATTCATTAGCTTTGGCACTTGTCACTAGTGAATGACTTGGAATGAATTAATAGCAAACACAAACATGTCTTAGTCACTTTCCTTTTGCTAGGAAACTTGAAAGAGGAGGAGTTTGTTTTGGCTAAAGTTTCAGAGGATTCAGTCCCTTGTTGCCTTCATCTGGAATCTGAGTGGAAGCCTCTATGACCCTGTAAGTTTTCCATTCTGATTGCCTATTGAAGCAGCACTATGTGGCCAATATTGGTCTGTTGCCATATCAAGCAGTATCCAGAACTCTTTGGATCATGAATGAAGAGGTCTGAATAGCTGGAGATGAGTAAAAACTGTGAAATGATTTCTGGGGAGCCAATTCCCTGAGTGGCCCTTCTCAAACAGTGGACCAGGGGTGCTTTCCTTAAATGAAAACTGTTATGGTTTTTGTCTAGATGTCCCCACAAAACCTCACATTGTTCGTGGGTCAGTCTACTGATTGGATTGGTACCATTCTAATCCCCATAGACTGGACAGAATATAAGGGACAGAAAAAAGCTTGTCTCCCACTTTCTTGGTGCCCCTCTGCCAGGCTATCCTGCCTTGGAGCTAACCAATTGTGGACTGAAAACCTCTACAAATTATGAGATAAATAACTCTTTCTTCTGTTACCTTTGGATGTCAGATATTTTATCTGAGCAATAAAAGAAGTAACTAAGACTGAAGCTTTTTAGCTTTGCACCCTTGTTATTGTGAAAGGTGGGATATTTTGGATTACTGAGATGCCTTGAAGCCATCTTTCCCACTGTTATAACACAAAAAAATTATAAACTTGCTTTTTGAACCTTTTAGTATACTTGCTCTTCATGGATTCAACTTGGCAGACACTTTCTTTCTGATGAGACTGCCCACTCTCAGATCTGAGTTTTACTCCCCATTTTCAGTGTAGATCCACCTAAAAGGATCCAGTAGTACCTATTCCACAACCTCAGCTTTGAAATATCCTCCACCATATTAATTAGTCCACCACGCTTAATTTCAATATCCAACAAAAATCTCAGGACGTGGACAAAATGAAGACAAAGATTCTACCAGGTTGGAGCATAAATAACATCTTATTCCACTAGTAATGGAGTTTGTTCCCATCCGAGTCCCCCTGTGCCTGTCCTACACTGCCCATATTCTAATCAATAGTTTGGTCTCTCAGCTCTGACCAGAATCTCTCATCAATCTCTGAGTATTCTTCTTACAGCATTCTAAGTCTTCTAGGAAGCATCTCCAAGCCATTCCAAATGCTTCTTGGAAATCAGTTCCAAAAGTTTCTGAACTAGGTGCTCAGGTACAGTCACAGCAACAGACCCACTCCTCCTACCAATTTTTGTTTTGGTTACGTTTCTGTCACTGGGACAAAATATCTGACAATCTAAAATTAAAAGATGAAAGGCTTATTGTGGCATGGAGAATGGGCATAGTTCAGGAAACATGCTCCATCTGTGGCAGCCAGGAAGTGGAGAGTGAAGTCAGAAGCTGGGGTCAGGAATACGTTTAGGTCACCGCTCCAATGACCCTCTTTGACTCAACCCCACCTCCTCACAGCACATTCAGCTCCTACATTCACCAGTGGATGAGTCCACTGATCAGTGCAGTGCCTCATGGTCCAATCACCTTCCATACACATGAGATTTAGGGGATTTTTTAGGTCTAAACCATAATATATGTAACTATATTCTTAATATATGCACAAACAGGAAATGAATTTGTTCTGTGAGAAATATTATAAAAACTAGGCCTAAGGTATTAGTAACTAAAAACATAAGTAGTGGATAGTAGAAATTATTAAGAAGCTGAAAATAATTTTGAGGTGACTTTTTTTTACAAATTTTAATTGAGAAAATATCTTCTCTGTTTAATAATCAAATTTCTACATTTGGAAGGAAATGATGTGGTTAGAGCTTATTATTCTAGTGAACTCACTGGCTTAGATTTGCTGTCTGCCTTGCGGTGCTTGAAATACTTTCGGCCTCATCTCTTTACTCTTCATATTATGATATAGATGTGTTTTGAAAAAAGAAACTATAAATATTTCAGTTACTTGAGGCTTGATCACAACATAAATCTAACTCAAATAAAAAGACAATAGCAGTCAGTTTTCCTCATAAAGTATAGCCTAGCAAAGGAATAACAATGACAAAGTCAGATCAACTTTTGGAGGTTTGATCAGTTGATTTGTGGGCAAACAAAAATACACCAGTTAAGAAAATATTGATTGAGTGGCTGTATACCAAATAACAAAACCTGAAAAATGCATGGGTTAGAGAAAACAGGACAGAGTATCTGTAAATTGTAAGCACATATAGTATATTTGACCAAAAGAAAAGTTCCTGTTTATTCATAAAAGCTTCTGTTTTACCTTCAAAGAATTTCCACTCTAAACAGCTACAAATTGGCAGAAAATTGTTATTTTAATATTTTCTCTTTCACTTCCTTAAAAGTTTCATTTTGAAGGACACTCTATTTGAATTCTTAATTATATCATGACCAAAAATATTATTACCCCCATTAGTTAAACATTTAATTTAAAGAAATGATCACAGATATTCAAGTTAGAGAAAGGAATGACTTGAATTAAGATGTGGGCAATTTTAATCAAGACACACTATATTCAGTAAACTCCATAAGATCAGTGAAGGGAAAAATGTATTAAGGTTAATCAGTTTTCAAGAAATGTAACTAGTAGATAATGTGCCCTGATTTTTTTTCACTGTGACAGGTGTAATAAGCACAATCACTGTTCATCTATATTTCACTAGGCATAAATGCAAATTTCCCATTTTCACAGAAGAGAGAATTTTATTACATTATATTGATTTAGAAATAATTCATTAACCTCTACTCCTTCTTTTTCTTTACATATCAATCTGTCTCTATTCAAAGCTTTATCTTCATTTTTCAACTGGTTGCTGTGAAATGTCTTATACTGTAGGCTATTAAAGATTTTCTTTTATATATTCAGCTTTGTCATTCTTAGCATAAAACCAGTATTGTTTTCTTTCCATTTTTTGAATATTGCTTTGATGTTGAGAAACACTTGTTTTATTTCCTTGAATTTGAGCAATGTTATATTTGAACAATGCAAAAGAGCGAACCAGTGTTTGGAAAAGAAAATGATATTCTTTTTTTTTTTTGCCAAACCAGGTCAGTATAAATGTAGATGCAGGCAGTGGGCTTGAGTCTCTTACATTAGATCAGTGGCTTTCACAGAGAGTTAGGATGTGGGAAAGTGGTTATTATCCAATGCTACTCTTAACAGCATTGGATATTTGACAATATCTGGAGACTTTCATTATTGTGTTGAGTGAGCAGGTGAAAATTGTTCCTGGTAAAAAGGAATTGAGATACAGTATGGTGCTTAACAGATTACTACTTGCAGGGCATTTCCATACGATGAAGAGTTTCCCGGCCCAAAATGTTAAAAGTGATCCAAATACAGAAATCCTCAATTAGATGGTTTACATTGAAGTTTAGAGTCCATTACTTATCAAAAGTGTAAAACTGGACACAAAATACTTCCTCTAACCCTCATCTTTCCTTCTATAAGAGTTCAACTGATCACTAAATTAACAAGCAGAGATTTATACACAAGGATACTTTACTGAAATTTTATTTTAGTAGTAAAAATTGGAAAACAATCTAAATGTCTAGGAACAAAATTCATAGAATTAAGTATGGCTATTTCAAGCATGTAAATGGAATGTCATGTAGCATAACAACTTGTATATTTTACATAAGTGTTGGAGTTACATAGAAAGTGAAAAATATTGTGGCATGTTACATATATATAGAGATATATTAGAAAAATATACCTGTTGGGCTGGGGACATAGCTCAGTGGAATAAGCACCTGCCTAGCAAGCGCAGGGTCCTGAGTTCGATCCCCAGTACCGCCAAAAAAAAAAAAAAAAAAATATATATATATACCTGTTTATTCTTAGACAATACAGCTGAAATTGTGTTACTTGGTTATCTCTGACCATTCTGCAGTGACTATGTATTTTTATTGATAAAAAATGGGAATGGCATTTCTAAACAGCGTGAAGAGCAAGAATTTATGTGAGACTGAAGGCGGCGCAGATAGCTATGAACAAAACTTAGCTCCTGAAACATGATGAGCGATCTTTGCTGCACAGTTGTTGTGTGACTTTGGACCTCGATTTTTCATATTTGTAAATGTCATGTTCCCTTTGCATTGTTGGTTTGAAGATTAAATGATATTGCTTGGTGAGACTTAGGTCTGTCTACCTTCCCTTCATATTTAATTCATTCTTTTGAGGAATTTTGAAGGTACTTCCTTCTTCATGTACTCTGTGCAGTGACTAATAGAGATAACAGATTTTAACAGTGAGAAACATGCTTGGTGATTGTGGTTGAGCGGGCAAATGAATTAAAGCCACAGTCCTATCTCCATCGCTCTGCTGTCCCTCCTTTGCAAGTCATTTCAATTAGTTTCAGTTTCACTCAGAGCTATTAGCGGAATGTTTGTTTGTTTGATAAACACAAATACGAATAAGGGAAGATCCCTTTTGATCAAAATCTCAAACCCTGGCATGTAGATGTCAGAAATTCTAACATGCAATTATGAAAAAAAAGTACAAGCCTTGAAGTTAGGGTGACAGGCCAGTGAGCGATGACAACATTGAAATTGAAAGCAGTAGCTGGTGTACCCTTCACGAGGAGAAGTGACTGGTTGGAGGAAGGAATATTCCAGACAGCCTTTCATATCGCTCAGTCAGATTAATAGCTTAGAACTGAAGTTTCTTCACCTACAGTAAACCTCTATGTGGATGGTATATAGTAGAATGAAAAGAAAAATGAGAGGAAATCTGAAAAAGATACTGTGGATAAAAGTAGTTGGTACCAAGCTAAAGAAACCAAGCTTTATTTGGTGTGCAATGGAGAACTTTCTTAATGGATAGATGCTTAAAAATAAACTGATTATTGAGGACCTGTAGGCAAATTTGAAGCCCATTTCACATTACCAAAAGGAAGACTAACTTACTGCAATGTATGCTCCTTGAAGCAAAACACACATGAAGGGACTACTTTTGTAACTAATTAGAATTGAAGAATTTGGGTCAAAATTATAGATCACAAGGATAGTATTTTATGCCCTAGTCATGACAAATATTGATTGAAGGTATAATGATAATGATTGATTCCTGAATAAATTTATTATTTCTATCTCTAAAATGATCAGATAGAATTAATCTCTGGAATTCATCTATTATACAGTTGAGAAATAAATGATCGGACTTAAATTATTCATTTCAAATTTGCTGAGGGAAGAAATATGATTTTTGAGACACACTTTTGAGTATATATTTCATGTAGCCAATCTGTAGGATTTACTTGTGAGGAGATTACACTCTTGCCTTATAACACCCTGAGTAAATTCATTTTCAGAGAGAAGAAAATCCTACTTTAATGGTCGAAAAATTTAGTCCATACCAATTCTGACTTCACTGCTTATGTTATTAATTTTAAAGAACAGCCAGAAGAAGCAAATAAAAGGAGTTTGCTCATCTGACAAAAAATACACTAGACCAGAGGACCTGTCCACATTCTTTTTGGATGATTTTGTGGAATATGTTGGCTGATTACCAAAATACATATTTTAAGAATTATACTTCTGCTTAAGCAAGGGTTTGCAGTCCATTTCCAAGTCTTAGGTAATTTAAATTACATGATTTTTCTGTGCATTTCAAATAAGGTTTTTAATATTTTAGTTTTAAGTAATAAAATGCCATTCAAGTGTGTAATTTATTACTAAGCCCATTAATATTTATAGCCAAAAATGATTTTACTGAATGGTGGAAAAAACCACTCAAGATCATTTCTTGTCTAGAAAAAAGCAACAACAATAAAGAATCCTATGACAGAAATATATTGAACAAATACTTTTTCTTAGATGAGTTGCATAAACTTTTCATTAAATTATTTTGTATAGTATTCTGCCCTCTGAATTCCTAATTTTAACTGATATATTAAGTATTTGGAAATGTTGTTTATGGAGTTGTGTAGCACTCTGCCATTGGAAATTTTCTTTTCAAAGGAACAATTTAATTCAGTGAACATACCCATTTGTCTATTTAAGTGTTTGTGATGCTCACTGATCACAGCCATTAATTTATTCTTTCAATAAATATTTTTTCAAACCCTAATATGTACAAGATAGTATTCTAGGCACTGAAAATACAATAATAGAAAGTCAAACCATCAATGTAAATGTTCTTATGTAGCTTTAAATATTCTTCCTGTTTCAATGAAAATCAGAAAGAATTTGTATTAACTTATTTTAATGATTGAAAGATACAACATCCCTTTTATGGATATGTCACTTGCAAACTGTAAACTTCCAATGAGCTTCTATTGTGTGCAAGGACTGTATTGCATCATGCACATGCTGTAAGGAAAAACACAAGAATCAGTATTTTTAAGAAGTGAGGTTCATTCCTTTATTTTTATTCCCCCTCTGGGGCTCTGTCTCCCACTTGACTTACAAGAGTAGCTAATCTGGTCCTATCCCTGCTTTCAATGGTTACAACTCCAAATCTAGCATGAATTAAGTATGAAACCACTGTCAGAGTCAGCTCCTTGAATAATTCTTTTATCTTGTCATTTTCTGCTTGAAACCCTTTAGCATTAAATTATTTTCTATGAGGTCCAGGCTGAGTCCTAAAATCTGGTGGCAGTTTGTATCAATCCACGAAGAAGAACCATCCGAAATAAGATATTAATTTAGTAACACGACCTAAACATTGGACAAGAAGGCTGAGGAAGTGAAGGTATGAGGAAGAGCTACAGCATGGCTGGGTCCCGCTGTAGCTCTCCTACCTGTTGAAGTGAACCTTGCAGGGGACTAGTGGGAGAGGACAGGGGAAGGCTCTTTCAGGGGTGTGTGTATGTGTGTGTGTGTGTGGGGGGTGCAGAGCTGGTAGAGCAGACAGGCGGGAAAAGGAGCTGGGTGCGGAGCTGAGGAGGGTGAGGGTTCACACTGCCTCCTGCCTTTAGGGCATGTTAGAAAGCCGCAGCTGTTGACTCAGTTTCTTCTCCCAAACTTACCAAGAAAAATAAGAATGGCTGTGATCAAACACTGGGATGAGTAGAGTTGGATAGATTATGGAAAATTAGACTCTAGCACTAACCTAAAATGGGAGAGTAAAGCATAAGCTGCATGGACTGTTCAGTTGTCCTGTTTTTATGAGAAAAAGCTCCTAAAGCCTACAAGTTAAAGAAGGATAGGTTTCTTTGGCTTATGATTTTGGAGTTAGCTAGCTCCTTCTACATCGTGGCAGAAGGGCTTGGCAAAAGAAAACTACTCCCCTCATGGCTGATGGGAAACAGTGCATGGTACTCGTTTCAGACAGGAGGTGTCCAGAGACCAGATGCTGTCCCAAGGTCATGTTGCCAGCAACCGCTCAGCAGACCCCTACGTGTGCTTTGCTAATACCCTAGGTGACTCCCAAGCCCATCATATTGACGATTAAGCTCAACCATCACATTGGGTAGCTGTGTAATGTTTTTAAATATGGTGGCCTTAGACATGCAGATGGATGAAGAATAAACGAGAAGTTCAGCAAATTGCAAGGAAAAGGAGAAGGACGGGGAACCAGGTCTGTCACAGAGCCAGGAGGAAGGGTTGTGAGAAAGACAGTGAATTATACTTAGTTAAGCTGTTTTCTAAAAAGTTGAAAAAGAAAAAAATTCCCGTTTTCACTTTTCAATAGACCTCCTATTGATATCTGTGAAAACAGAGATAATAAAGCACCAGATGTTGTTATATTGCTCGACTCACACCAGGCTCTGTTGTAAGCTCTTTCCATATGTTTAGTAATCTTCCCATCCTCCAGAGAACTCATTACTATCTCTATTTTTACAAATAGAGAAACGTTATGAAAAGAATTTACTTTTTGGCCACACGATCATAGCTAAGCATTAGGTGGAATTTGAAGTCAGCCAGTCTGACTTCAGAATCTGTGCTTTCAGCCACTATATTATATTATCTCTCTGTTTAACAGACATTTAATTTGTGGGGTCATTAAAAGTAATTTTATGTCTCTTTTACTATCAGTAAATATTATAAGTTTTGAACATTTAGAAGCATCAATCCACGAACCTGGAAAGTCAGAAGAGAGTTCCTTCTATCTTTCCACTCTCATGTTCCTCAGTTTTGTATCTTATGCACCCTTTTGCTTGTTGTTATGGTTTGTGTCTAGATATTTCCCAAAGCCTCAGGCACTTTTGGATGGACCTTTTCTGGAGGTAGATGAATCTAGAGTTTGTGACTGACTCATGGTTCCATTCTGAAAGGAAGGAGGTTGGGGCGAAGGGTGGTTGATTATTGGATCAGTCCACTGATCCTAAGAGGCTTTTTTCTCCTGTTGCTCCTGTTTTTGGTTTGTGCCTCTGCTGTGTGCCATGCTGCCTTACAGCCTGCTGATTTTGGACCGGAGCCTCTACAAACTGGGCGCTAAACAAACATTTCTTCCTTTAACCTTGGGTATCAGATATTCTGTCTCAGCAAGGAGAGAAACATAACTAAGACACTTGGCAATTCATCAAACTGGAGCAGGAAAGTATGCTTCACAGACCAGGAGCATCAGTATAAGGAGTACACTGGCTGGAAATGCAAAACATGAGGCCTTCTGTTCCCTACCCCTTTACTAGAAGGAGGTGAATAGGCACATCCAACGTTGAGAAAACCTGCTTTGGATCATCTTTCAGAAGAAAAGTTCCTCACAAGCCAGGCTAGAACATCTTCGCAACATTTTCACAGGCTATTTCCACCTCTGATGCAATTCACTGCCCTAGCAGCGCATCAGAGTTTATATCATCTCATCTGGAGAACTTAAAACATTAGATTTTTGAAGACACTCTAGATTTATTAAATCAGCACCTCTTGGGAAACAGAATTAAAGCATTTAAAAGAACCTTGAGTTTGTCTGAACTGATGTTAGAGCCCTTTGATCTGGGCTCTAATGGTTTTCCACCCTCTTCCCAGAACTTGGAGGAGTTGTGCGATAAAATCCCACTCATTCATCCACTGTCGTCTCTCACCGGCTTCACTCAGTCACACAGGTGCAATTGCTCTATTTTTCATCGTATTCAGCATGATTCTGTTACTGTCCCTCACCTGTTCTTGCATTAACCGTTTATATTTCTATCTTGCAACTTGGGGAGATTTTTAAATTGATAGTCTCTATATTTTTTATTGAATGAATGAATAAACAACTGATATGTTATGGGCATACAGTAATATTTAGCAATAATTTAACTTCTTATTGTTGACCATGGCTTTGCTATGCTTACCTTTTCTTCATGATTGATAGAATCTTTATGGTGACATTCTTGCAGGTCACTGGAGAAGAAAGGACTAAGAATTGGTTTATAGTATCATATTGGACTCATTTTTTATAACAAATATTTCTAATATTTGTAACTATGTATTATTAGAAAATACATAAAGACAAACTTATCTTTTGAAATATATTTCATACCTAGTTTATCATATTAGAAACTAGCCAATGCATTTAATTTGTTTTTATTTAGTTACAAAAATAGTATTGGCTTAGTATTTTGCAAAAGACTTACTTGTTCTTTTCCTTAGAGGTGTTGAAAATGACCTGATTGTTTAAGGTAATGAAAAGATGTATTTTGGAATTTTCTAAAGGAGAGTTACTTTAGAATGAGGAACATGCAGGACTATGACTTTCTTTGCTTTTATATATTTTTTGAAACATGGCCCTTTTCTAGAATTAAAGGCATTAGAAACTTCAAAGGGTGACTCATAGGAACTACATTTTTCAACTTCTACTTCTAAATCCTAAATTTAGACTTACTCTATGAAAGTCAAAAATTGAGTTTTCTGTGCATACAGCCAGTTTCTTGATTATTGAATTTATAATCTCTCCAGCTATTTAGCATAACAAAGTTAGCTAAAACAACTTGGAAATGAGGCCATCTGGTCACGAGATGACATGAACAAAAAAGAGTGAAAATCATTCTTGCCATGTAAAATACAACTTTGCTCTTAGAAAGATGGTTTACTACAGTTGCAATCAGTTGAAATTTCCACTAACTTGTATAGATTCTATTTATCTCAGAGTTCACCTCAATTAACCTTAATGAACCCACTGTAAAACAAATTTGTCAATTTTAGACAACATAATCAAAGATATTTAAGCATAATATATCCTCTTTAAAGGTAATAAGAGCAAATGTTTTGTTGACCTTAGCAACAAATATATCTATTGACTAGGCTGAAGATGTGGAACATTGCTTGTGGTAAACCTTCCTAACTACTCAATAGAATGAACTGTGTGGCTGAAAATTTCAGTTACTAAGTTTAGGAGAAGGATTCATGCAAAGACAATGCTGAAATGCAAAACAAGCTTAAATATCACATGGTTTCTCTTATACGAGAAACCCAAAATATAAAGAGCAGAATAAAAGATATATAATGCAATTATACTACTAATTTCTCCTAGCTTATTGAGGGAACAGTTCATGTTTAATTGCTTGATCTATCTTGCATGCCTGTATCTGGTAAACCGAGGAACTACTTTGAAGATAACAATACGTAATATGACAGGCATTGTTAATTTCCTATCATCTTTTATTAAATTCTGTATCATTTTTATTATTGTTTTGTTTTTGTTATTTTATTTTTGTTGTTTTTCTCTTTAAAATAAAAAAGAAATATAAAAAAGACATATAATAGAAAGTAGGGAGATAGTTTCCAAATGGGAAAGGGAACACGAGAGAGGGAGAGGGGAGATAGGGAAGCGAAGGGGGATAAGAAAAAGAATTAGAAATAAATGTGGATCAAGTGTTTGTGAATGGGAAAAGCACTAGCTTGAAGGAGAAGTAGGGAGGGGAAGGGCAGGGGATGAAGAAAGCATTAAGATGTGTATGTCCATGTACCAGCTCCCCATGATAAATGTAATCATTATGTACTGCAAACTGTACTTATAAAAGTTTTAAAATTAGACCTTATTAATAAAATATTTTAAATTGTTTAATTCATATAAATAGAATCTTATATTTAGCTCACTTCAGCATATGGTCACATTGAGAATTGTAGAAGTAAAAAAAAAGGGAATTTAGAGGCACTAGAGGGGAAGATGATTTGTTAGTGCTAAAAATGAAATTAATAAAATATGGATGGGAACTTAGCTCAGTGGTGCAGTACCTGCATGGCAAGTGTGAGGTCATGAGTTTGATTCCAGTACCCCCTAAATAAAATAAAATAAAATAATGAAATAAAAAATAAAATAAAGACTGAGAACTGGCAAATATTCTGCTTCATTTATATGTTGTCAAATAGATAGACTAAAATGTACAAAACTCATCAGAATTTTGTTTTTTATTTTTTGAAAAGTTTTTTTGAGACAAACTATGTAGCTCAAACTGGCCGAGGCTGATCTCAAATTCACAGTGATTCTCCTGCCAAATAAATTTGAAAAGTAGTTATTAAATGCACCTGCTAAGTAAATTTTAAAACAGCTTATTACATTAAAGAAAGAGCCTGCAAATCTGGAATTGCAGAAATCAGAAGGCCAAGTACAATACCAGGCTCTTCTTGATAAGATTTATATGACCTTGGCTTCTTCATTTAGCTGTTATTTAATTCTGTTTTTGGCCTAATCACTCTGAACTTTTGTAAGTCTGGATGAATACTTTTATCATTGACCCAGGGGCTCAAGTCAGTACTGTGCTTGTTCTCCCACCACCTGTACTGCGTTTGCCCAATGTTTCTTTAAACCCACTCCGTATTAGTTAATATTCTATATTCTTACATATTTGATGGGTACAAATGTCTCCATTAATTTTCCTACCTATCATGCAATTTATCACCATTATCATGTTCTTCATGCATTCAGGTCATTTCATTATTTCTTTTGAGTTATGATTTAATTAATTTGAAGTTTTAAATAATATAGGAAAAATATTGTTTTCATGTTACATTTTTGACCATAGTTTCTATTTTAACTTTCCTGATGGTGTTAAATTTTAAATTACAGTGATTAATTTTGCTAATATAATTTTCTATAACTACTGAATTTATCTCTTACTGAGAAAGACATTGCACACATCTAAGAAGCTATTTTGCATTTTCTTCTACTATGTTTAAACCTTTAGTTTTTAGAACTTGTGGGCTGAGGCTGGAATCTTTTCTCTTTGACACACTCATATCATGGGGTTTATGCTACCTATCTAGTTATCTCTTGCTTTTCTTACAGTTAACAATAATTTGTAAAATGTTTAACAGTATGACATGTAGTAAGTTTAAAATATATGTACCAGAAACAAATGTAACAGCAGTAACTTTTCAAAGAGAAACAGCATCTACAGTTGATTTCAGCTGCTTTTTTTTTTTGACAAAACTCACTCTTTACCAAGATATGGAAAATCTGGCTGTTGTGATTTCCTAATTCTTAGAATACTGGGGAATATTATGGTTAAGTGACCAATTTTATTTTATTTATTTTTTGGTGCTGAGAATCAAACTCAGGACCTTGTGCTTGCGAGGCAGATGCTGTGCCACTGAGCTATATTCCCAGCCCCAGTGAACAATTTTATTCTGAATTTTCCTTAGTTGTGTTCAATCTTTATACTAGTGTTCTATTAGTTTCCCCTAAAATGACAACTTAGATAGTTCTTGTTATGATCATATTAATGTGTATTGAAGTTTAAGAAGATATAAATTTTTATGTAACTTTTTACATTTTCTTAGAGTAACATAAGAATTCTGCAGCTTTGCTTTAGAATTTTATTCCAGAAACTTCTAATGAATTCAGTTGCATAACTGCAGATTCTAGGAGCTAGACATTCATGAGTTAACATCTGTATGGGATCATTAAAATAAAGATTTTACACTTTAAAATATTTCTATCTTTATAAAATTAGAATTTTAAATCCAATTGTGCAAAATACGGAATTTAAAAGCTGAGAATTTGGAAGCGGGAGTAATATTCTACTCACTTAAACATTTTTAGAATTGCAGGAGGGATTATCTTGCTTAGATAGAAGCAAAAGAATCACTTCAGGGAGTCACTCTGACAGCCGGGCATTATTGGCAGGACTGTGTGGCCCACTAGTGAGTTCAGGGAAAACACCTGAGCCGAGTTTACTCAGTTACTGGTAAATAAGCAGCTTGTGCACTTCTGGTGAGAAAGAGAAATGAGAAAGGTTGTCTTAATGTGAGAGACATAGGGTAGATTTTTCATAGCCAACTGTTATGGAAAAATTTTTCTGGTATTCATCACAAGTTCCTAGATTTGGGATGTCCAAAAGCTTGATGTCTGCATTTGGAAATGCCACTGTTGTTCTGGTTCTTAGATAGTGGGTATTTTGTAAAGCTGTATTGGCTTCCGCAGATTCTTAACATATGCTGTTCACTTCTACCTTAACTTACTTGCTGGCTAAAGAACACACTCTGTTGTATGCTGTAGAAGACTCAGAAGGACACAGCCACAGTATGCAATCATCCAGGGGCTTTCAAACTACCAGGAAAGGTAATGGCTAAATTTTTCTGCCTAAAAAGAAGGAAATTGGGATATATTCTTTATTTTATTTTAAAGGGAAAACAAATAAATAAGAAAAAAAAAAAGACAAAACAAAAACCCTAGCAAGAACAGTAAAAACAATACAGAATTTCAAAACAAAATGATAGGAAATTAGCAGGGTTGTTATATTACATATTGTTATCTTCAAAGTAGTTGCTCAGATTACCAGACATGGGTATGCAAGACTGATTAAACAATTAAACATTAACAGTTTCCTTTCAATAAAGCAATTGAAATTAGTGTACAATTATTTTAGGTCTCTTGTGTACCTATTAAAAATAATATGATTTAATACATATTTTGATTTGTACTAAGACCAATAAAAATGTTTGAGTAGTTGGATCTCTCTTCAAATAGTTCACAAGCTAGGTGAATGGGATGCATACAGGAGAGAGAAAGTAAGTTCTATTTGAAAATTAAAAAAAGAATCTTTTTGCTTTATACAGTGAAAACAATGAAAAATAGGTGCTGCACTCCTCTCATTGTATTGTGTGCATGAACCAAATTTTATGCTGTCTGAGAAGTAGATGGATGCTCATGGCAACGTTAATCTCATTTCATCTCTTGGCTTCCTGACAGCTATCTTTAAAACAGGAGTGCGCGCACGCGTGCGCGTGTCTACAAAGGTGTACATTTCTGTTCTTACTATGATGAAGGTAACACTGATACCCTGTTTCCTGTTATAAAGAATGGCAAAGCAGTGCACAGCTAGTGTATCTATTCTTCCTTCTGACAAGGGGTGATTTATAGCAACATGCCACGGTGAGCATATGCTCTATCTAACAAGGAGAGTTGTTATTATTTAAGTGAGCCATGCTAGATCAAATTCCAAAGAAAGTTCTGAAAACTTTAATTAATTTCTGTAGTATGATGTTTGTTGCTATCTATGTTTTGCTCCATGTATATCTGCTACTGCCATACAATAAAGATCTCTAAAACTTGAATGGATTTAGCATTAAGATTTACCATTTAAATATATATTTTCTGATATATTGTGTATTTTTTCCTCTGTCATGATGGTTTTTATCCTTTGTCATTTTTTGATAAATTTAAGATTGCAATCACATCTCCAAAGGGATCATGGAGAAATATTTTAAACACATAGCTTAGATTTTAATGAAAATTTGGGCACTGATAATAATAACAATATAAAATGCAGCAATGAAAGTGTGGAAAAGAGGGGCTGGGGATATAGCTCAGTGGAATAAGCGCTTGCCTAGCAAGCGCAGGGTCCTGAGTTCGATCTCCAGTACTGAAAAAAAAAAAAAAAAAGAAAAAGAAAGTGTGGAAAAGAATAATATGTCATTCAGACAGGATGTAGATGCTCACAAAGCCCTGAATCCTCATGATCTCATGAACTGTTACTTAATCTAAGCAGACTTAAATCATTATATTTCAAATAGTATTTTAGGTTCTACAATTTCAAGTTGTTCTTCACTAATCAATAACATTGGAAACAAGTGTAGCATAAGAAAAATTCAGAGCCATTTTTACGATACAAGAAACCATGTGATTATTTTTCTTTTCTTCAAAGTGACATGGGTGACTCTGTCAGACTGAGTGTTCACCAAATAAATTAATGGTTTGAGAATTACCATGTGCTTGTTCCTCTTTCAACGCACAACCCATTGATGAAGATAGCAGGCTGAGCTTCTGTTCAGCAAAGTGTTTCCCTTTAATCTCATGACACCTGCATATATAACACCCAAACCAGCCAACTGCATGATCAAAGCCAGCCTCTGCAAGCAAATGACTGTGGATTGTACAAGCTTCTTTGACAAAAAGTATATTAATTTTAGAAGCAGATATAATTCAGGTGAATTAAAAATATCCTAAACAAAATATTGCTATTTTGAGACATTTAGTTACCTCTTAGAAAACGCGTTCCTAATTTTTAGCTAGACATGATCTCAGAATCCAAAAGAAGGCTAAGGATTTTTCATCCCACTGACAGGAATCCATTAATAAAACAACAATCTTTTGTGTGTAGTAATCTTTAATCTTATTTTGTCACACATTTCTCAGTAGCATTTCCACTCGTATTACAGTATAATTTATGGCACAGAAACAACTCTTGCCCTAGAAAAGGTCAGTCTGTCAAGGTTTACTTGTCTTTGAAGAAAAGTAACAGAGCATTATTTATGAACCAAAGAATACACTTCACTGCTTTAATCACTCAGAAAGATGTCTGTATTATTGTTGACCCCCCAAAAAACCCCCACAAGCAAAGGATGTGCCAATCTTGCTTTTTTCTTTTATGTTGCAAAAGGCTTCTTACCTCTTCTGTCTCTTCAGCTTTTGTGTTTATGGCACTGTGGAAATAACAAGTGAGATGAGGTCTGATATCTGGGAACAATTTGTCAATTATGAGCCAGTGGTTGATGTTTCCTACAAACCATAGAACCTCTGGACAGATTAACCCACCCTACTCAGTAAGTTCCACATGCAATTCATCTGTTTATGTGGAGTGGGATGTGAAGTTAAGGACCTCGTGCATAAAGAAAAAGTTGAAAATGTTTGAAACTGTCTTAGAGAGCAATCAGGAAAACAAAAGCAATTGCCATGTTTTGTACAGAAGATCCCTAAACTTAACCACAGTTGGTCTCCACCTGCTTCTAGAAACCATTCCAAGCACAAATTAGAACGTGCTGTGTGGGGAATGAATTGGTAACTCATTAGAAAAAAAATTTACAGTTTGAATAAATGTCTCCAATAAGGTTTTGATTTTGGTAAGAAAGGATGTTAGGCATGAATTAAACAATGATAATTACTAATGGCATCTTATTAAAGTTTTAAAAACATAGAATATATATCTAATTATAAAGTATTGAAATATCAGTCTATACTTTTTTATTATCTATTTTGTAGTATATTGATATGATTTCAATAATAAGAAAAGTTGTGTAAAAATTCAACCAACAATGATACAAAAACTTCCACAGAAAAAAATAAGCTAGAGAACTGGAAAATCACTTAAATATTCAAAATATTTTGTTTTGATGTGAAATTAAAGTATGAGCTGACCACTTAAAATGTTTTCTTGTTTACCTCCTTGTTCTGCACCATGCAAATTGCCCAGTAAAGTACTTATGAACAAATGAGGACAAACCATAAAGAAATGTCAACCTACAGTGTCAAAATATAAGGCTGATTGTTGCTAGTCTTTGGAGTCAGAGGGCAAAATGGACTAACATTAGATTAAAGTATGAAACTACACTCAACATAGAGCGTCCTACTCATTGGATAGTGGGAATATGCCACACCCTTTCCCCTAGATAAAGGTTACCACATCCTTCCTAAAGTGGGGATATATCCCAGCTGTTTACTGATGCCTATGCCCTGGCTCCTAAGTCCGTAGTTGTATTTCTGTCTTGCATGTGCAGTTGTACAAAGACTCCTTTCTTCTTAGATCACCTCCATGTCATCAAGGTACCTCATTCTGTCTGCTAGATTGGGGTGGCAATTCTCATAAAACAACAGCAAAGGAAGAGATTGGCAGTAATTCAGTGCACTGAAGGTTAAAGAATGACAAAGAAAAGAGACAGAATCAGAGGATAAAAGAGATCTTAAAGTGTTTTAAGTATGTACTGTGCACTCATATATGTTTGTTTGTACATGTCCTTAGGCACATATATGTGTATGTATGAATCTATCTATCTATCTATCATCTATCTATCGATCATTTATCTATCAGCACATCAGAGAATGAAGGGCAAAGGCAGGGGAGGCTATACCCCAAGTTAGGAAAGGCTCGTGGAGCACTGGTGAAGAGTAAGACTCAAAGTAGATTGTTGGGTTTGATGATGGTTCTAAAGCTTATTTGATCTCCCAGTGTACCCAGGTGGAGCCTGGAGGAGATAACAGTAATTTTGTCAGGGAATTATTGACAAAATGAAATAATCCATGTAAACTATGTAACTCTAACCATCACATTGGGAACGCTCAAACATAAGTGTTATTCTAATTAGAGAGTAGAAAAAGATTGACCAGGAGATAAATAATATCTTATTATATTTATTTAATGTAATAGGGGAAAAGGCAGAGGCATAATCACAGAAAATGAATGTTATATGATGGAGAGAGAGATGCCTACATTCCTTAGACAAGACAGAAATTTAACACAAGCAACACATGAAGAAGACAAGCAAGCGACAAATTGATGCATAGTCCTTGTGCCTTGGGCTGACCATTTGAACAAATACAAACACTAGTCCAACTGCTTTTATCTGCGTCTCTTTGGTAGAAGGGTCACTTTGCTCAGGCAGTAAAGTGGCTGAGAAATAATAACTGTTCTCCTCCAGAAGCCTTCAACAAAGGACTAACAGGAGTTGGTATGTACTTCAAGTCAACTCTGTCCTAAAGAGTCATAAAGTTTCTTAAAGTTTTCCCTCAGCAATCAGTGCCAGTTAACCTCAGCACGTCCATCTCTCCAGAGCACCTTTAATTGCCTTCTATCAATTTCCTGAATCAACTTCCTACCTGATTTTTTGGGAGTGGGTTCTTCATCAACCATGTATAGCTCTGGTCCTTGGTTTACATGGTTTGGCTTAGAGTTTTTGATATTATGAAACATCAAAAGTGATACACATTCCATAGAAATTGTACTTCAAATTTCGATATTTTCACAGATTAGTGATATGTGACAAGGTCTTCTGGTGCTGGGCAGGGACAGCATTCCACAGCTTCCAGTAAACCAAAAAAGTACTTTATCTTTTTGTGTACTGTGTTGCCAAGCTATGATGCTTGATAAATTAGGTAGATTGCAGGCATTTGTTTTTGACTTATGTTTTCAAATCAAGATAATCTTATATTCATATATTTATATACTTAACGTATGTATATTTTACATTTTTTATATTAAAATATAATGTATAAGTTATATTTACTGTTAATGATCTTAAATGTAAAGATGTCATGAATAATTAAGACAAACTCTAATTCTGATTTTTAAAATTAGATGTCATAACAAAATAAGAAAGATAAATATGAAGATAAATGTGCAAAAATACTCATATGCATATGTGATTCAAATTAATGCAAACAGAAAAATGATGATACTACATTCGCCAAGTTAGGAAAAATATCTTTTAAATTTGAATGTGGTGTTCATGTAGGTATAGCAAAACCAGTGGACATAGGCATGGCTCCTAGCAGAACAATTAACCATGCATTTCGAGAGAGCAATTTGGCATCACATTTCAGAAGCTTTAAAGAATTTCATGTTGTCTTATTTGGTAACGATACCTTAATTAAAGCTACAGACAAACATTCATGAAGAATGTAGAATATATAATTTTAAGTAATGATGTATAATTTGTATATTTGGAAAGAAAAGTATTTCTCTAAAAAAGGGAAAAAGGAGAAGAAAAAGTGATAAATTAAGAATAAAACTGAGAATTATATGAATAAAAAGTAACTCCTTTGGGTTAAGGAGAAACACCAAGTAGAAATGAGTGGAACATCTCCGGGGTCAAGTTAATGGAAGACTCATCACAAACAACATGTATGTGAGTACACTTGAGTCCTAGGAAGGAAGTAGTCTTTTATTCACACACCCAGTGTGATGCTAAAGAGGTAATAGTCTGGAACAGGAAGTAGTATGAGTTAGTCATCAGGAACATGGCCCCAGCAACTAGGCCTTCTGGACTGCAGAAGTTACAGAAGCATCTGATGAGCCAAACTCCACAGATACAGAGCCCTTCCTCCAGACTTACCTCTCCTGGATGCAAAGTTCTTAGAGAATGTTCCTGGCAATGGTCACCTGTCATCTATCGATTTGTGCCTGAGGATTTGTGTGAGTGCTGAATTATTTATATTGTAATTTGGAGTTTTTCTGCTCTATAGACAGATAGACTTAGGTTTACAGGCTGGTTTTGCTGTTATGGTAGTACCTGACATCTCAGGTAAGTTACTGGACCATCAAGCCTCAATTTTTTTATCTGTACAGCATGGATAATTGTGTATGTGTATGCTTGTTTTTACACGCAATATAAAAATAAAATATCCAACAATTATACTATGGGGAGGGACAGATCTCTTCTTCCTCTCTTATGTCTTATGTGTGCTTTTCAGCTCAGTCTAAGAACTATGTTAATAAAGAGCTGATCGATAAGAAAAAAAGCACACAAGTTTTATTATTTTTATATGTACATGGGGATCTTTACAAGAGAGTGAAGTCTAAAGAAATGACTGAAGCATGAGGCTTAAATATCTTTTAAACAAATAACAATACACTTTTTGAGGAGTAAAGAAAGTGACATTCTAGGGATATTATAAAGAGATGTATGGGAAAGAGATAAAAGCCAGTGGAAAATAAAAGCTACTTCAGGGTGTTTACTCATCCTTCCTGACAGGATATTTACTGCTTGCTGCATGGAGGGAAAGTCATGTCAGATAGCTCTTTCTGAAGTTACAAGTCCTCCAGTGATTTCAGCTTGAAAGAACGAATATACCAATTTGGCATATTTTGAGACAGCATAATGTTAACTTCTTTGGTATCTAACACTATATAGTATTTGTTGATAGTGTGTGGGAGCTGTATGTGTATATATGGAGATTAACAATGAATCTCTAATTCTACACACACCCCTCTCCCTACTTCCTCAATGGATCAAACAAAGATCTATAGATATTTTAAAGACTTCTTTAGAAAGTGTTTTAAAGTTTGGGCAAGACCTTTGGTTCAATTCTTAGCACTGCAAAAAAAATTCACTTTCTTAATTTTATAATTACTGTGGTGCTTTGTGCATATATTTTTGCTAACTCACCCCGTCTCTTTTTACTTGTAAACATACACTCACATTCAAACAACATTGATTAGGTGTTTGGTATAAAAACCAAAAGAAATATTTTATTTACTTATATTTTATAACAACTTCAAAAAATAGCTGTTGCTAAACAGCAAAGAAAATGAAATTTAGAACAAGTGACTGTGAGGTATTTAGGGACAGAGCACACGTCTGAGCTGAGCTGCCAAAACTCTGGGCGCCATTTAATCCAGGAGACTAACATGTGGGTTCCATCCCCCTCTATACCCCTTGCAGACCTCGCTGTTGTGCACGGACCTCTTTCTTGCCGCCAAAAGAATCTGCTGTAGTAATTCCCAGGCAGGCCTACCAAGGCATGAGAATTGGCATTACAGTTTAAGCCTATTTTCTGTATCTGGTTTGGCCTAAGAATGTTATAAGAGCACAATGATTACTTATTAACTGAAAATACCTGGACATCATGGAGTGATTCGTATCTCCTTCATAAGAAGAAGCCCCGTATAGATCTGAATATTTCCATAGCATCCGAATACAACAAAATGAGAGCACTTTTTCAAAGTTCCTACAGTTTCTAATACTTGATTCTAAATTCAACCTACGTGCTGATTTATATTCAGCTCTGTGGAGTTTTAAAATTCTGTTTATTTTAGGAAAGCACAGTATCATATTCCAATGCCTAATGGGTTAGATACAATGACCACTGAAATGATAAAGTACAGTTTCAAAAGACTGTCATATATGTAAGTGCCTTTTCTCAACTAAAGGGAACTGCCTCAGAATAGAAAATAGGAATATATTTTAAAGTCCAGAAACTAGGAAGTCAGTATGCTAAGTAATAATAGTTAAAGAAAGGAAGATTATAATGCATCTGGAATAGTTATATTGCTTGTTTGTGCATTGAAATAAAAACAATGTGGCTCAAAATTCTATTGAAAATATGATTATTAATATCAGCAATGACACAGTGAAGCTAAATTTTAATGGGAAAAGAAAATGGAATGACTCTACAAGCTTGTATAATTTGTTCAAATCAGAGCTAAACATATCCAAAAATATATGAAAACCAATATGCTTATCATTCAACAGCACTAAGGATTGCCAGAAAAGATTCATTATTACTCTTGAGAAATGATGATTGTAGAAAAACGAAACACAGAAGGTGTATGCAGTTTCTTTTCCAAGGGGTTAGTGTTTATTTTCAAGGTGAATTTCGTAGTGGAATATTTTGTGTTGTCCCTCTGTTTACAAGGATTACCTGTATTTATGGAATATAATGAATAGCTAACTGAAGATTAAGATTTCACCAAAACTTAAATTTATTTTATATTCTACTGGGAAATGTCACAATATTATTATATATTCCTATTCATGTATTTAAATGAAATGCCTTGAATTTAGAAATTATACTATCTGGAAAAACTGGGAAGAGAAGGTGTGATTAGCAGGTATACAGATAATTACGGGGGCAATCCCCTGTGCTTGTGGGAGGTAGGGAAAACCTACTACCCCTTTAAATGATTGTTACTGTCCTTCATTGTCTTATTGTTTTTGTTTTGTTTGTTTTAAAGAAGACCCGTCAGAAGGAATTACAAGGACGCAGCCAAAGTCTATGAGGCAATTTGTATTACTGTTGAAGATAGTGACAGTCCTGAAGAAGGAAATGGAAAATAAAATATGGCTCTCGAAATGGAATTGGTTGGTGAAATGTATTAGAGGAGATGAGAGAAATGGAAAACTTTAGAGAAATGAATACAAAAAGAGAGCAAATGTATTAAAGTTGTTCTGCAAAGTATATAGCACTCTGCTTTATATTATTTAATAAATAAATTTCCAATATGTAGTCATAGTTAATTTTTTATTTAGTAAAACATTTCTTCCTTATAAATGTTTCTTTCACTACTGGTTAATTCTCATTAAAATTTGAACATTTTGACATGTTTATGTTTAAAAAAGATTCTCCTCACATCATTTTTCTATCAAATTACACAAGTAATTTCAGTATCAACTCAGTGAGCTGTCTACGTTTATCTTCATTTTCTCCCACTCTCTTTTGAAATCAACTAACCTAGGCCTTCTGTTTCCCAAATTTATGAATACTGCTTTTCTGAAGGTCATCAATGGGCTCCCTTTTGCTGTATTCAAAGGTCAGATTTTATCTCAATTGATTGCAGCACCATCTGGTCAGGTTAATGTGCTCTTCCTCACAGTTCCTTTACTAGGCTTCTAGAATAAGACGTCGTGTGGCTCTTCCTCTTACATCTCTGGGAGGTCCTGTCCATCTGCTGTGTAGTTCCATGTGGTCTCAGCCTCTTAGTCATCACGGCCCAGGGTTGAATGCTTGAGTGTTTTCTCCACCTACTTCCACTCCCTTGTGGTCTCTTTTAATTTTCGTTGGTTTACACGTCTACATGTGCAATTTAGACCTCTTCCCTAAATTCCAAGCTCACAGTTAACTTCTCTCCTGAGATTTTTATGAAATAGCCAAATAACTTCTCAAATTCAGTGGGTTTGATCTCTCTTCAAAGCTAGCTTCTCCAGTGGTCTTTCTTATCATAGTAAATGACAACCTGGCCCTTACATTTCCCCATTTATTTAATCTTCTCACTGGCTGCAAAAGGGATCCCATGTGAAAGCACTTTTCACCAGCCGGACAAAACTCTAGCATCTCTTAGATGAATCAGGTGCTTCCTAAATTAACCTTTCTGTCCCTGCCTCTGTACAACCTGGCAGCTAAAATAATTCTAAATTCTGTCCGTTCATCTTTTTTTCCAGAATATTCTAGTTTTCTGAATTTTAATACAATCTGTAATAGTCCCAATATTACACAGGCTTTGCCTGTAAAGTCTTCCTCCACACCCTTCTCCTCTTCTAACTGGACCAGCCTATGCTCCAGCCATGTGGAACTCAAAGCTTTTCCGTGGACACTGCAGGCTCAGTGAGTTGCCACCAGTGGTCCTGCTTCCTCTGTATCTTTGGGGGCTACTCCCTTAACATCTTTAGTCAAACGTTTCCTTCTTATGAGGCTTTCCCGGAGTCTGCTGTATTTAGAATTGCACTTCTGTTCCTCCAGAATTTTGTAACTTCCTTTCTTGTTTTCTTCTTCCATACCAATTATCATCATCCCAATTTGCTTCACTTACATATTTTATTTATTGGCTGTTTTCCGAACTTTGTGTTAGTTTTTTAAAGTCTATTTTTCATTTTAAAGAGAATGAATAATAAAACAAGAACAGTAGTAAAATACCAACAACACAGACAAAACCAAAACAAAGCGAAAACAATACAAATGCTACTGGGTTTTAGGAAAAAAATGATAGCAATTAACAGTGGCTGTGTTTGGTACTGTTTTTACAGGTAGATCTGGATTTTACAAGCCCAGAGCTTCTACAATTCTACAATTCTGTAGCTCTTAAAATCATAAATTCATGCATGAAAAGTTTTTAAATTTAAAATGAAAACAAAAGGTACAACTGAATTGTACTATAAGAAACTTACAAATACCAGAAAATAAAAATTTATAAAAATGAATTGTCTAAACGTTTTGCTGCATAACCCTTAATTAATATTAAATAAAAATTTGTAATATAATTTTCATTAGAGAAGAGTAAAAAATTAAAATCTGTAAAATTTTAATTTAAATGTGTTTTATATATGTAAAAGTTCAAAAAAGCATTTTTTTGGTTCCATAGCTATTATTGTTGAAGTCACATACACTTTTAGAATTGTTACCAAATTTGGGAAAATGTCAATTTTCTTTCAGCTATTTAGAAGTTTTCTAATGTGAAAGAACTTGCTGCATGCTATCCTCTCTCTGAAGCCATGTCAAGTCTTACATTTCCTCCTCTACACATATATGTCCAGGGTGGAGAGGCACAGGCATTTTCAGATCATGAGACAAACTCTGGCAAGATGACTGAGCACAATTATATGAGTGTCCCTGGAATTAATAGCCACATCAAGATGGCTAATGACAATGGAACTAAACTCAGAAGTGATGGCAAACTGCAAAGTTATAACCCACCTAACACAAATTCGAGTATTCCCAAACAAGCTCCCCACAGAACAATTACAAAAGTATGTGTAGCTCCTGCGTTGCCAGATAGGAAGGGTATTATAGAACAAAAATAAGACTGACTGGAAATAGTGGTCTGAACCATCTACAGACAAATTATCTTAGTTGTAAAATTTGTACAAAAGCATATACAGTCCTGTAGCCCCAGGACTGGAAACTGGAGAAAATCAGAGGCACAGAAATTTAAGCTTCCTCTGCTCCAGTGCTTGACATTATTCCGGACACATGGGAGAAGCCCAGTGGATACCGGTTAAATAAAAATTGCATTATATGGGTTTTGCCATATTTTGACAAGTTTATCAGAAATATATGGTATATTGTATTAAATCTGAATTTTATACCAAAATAATTTTAGTATAGCATCTTGACACAATATTTGGGATATAATTGTCATACAATTATTTCCATTATTTACCCAAAATTCAAATGTAACTGCTCATAATTCCTTTTTACTTGTTAATTTTGACAATCTTGTTAGTTTTTTAAGTGAACTGCTGAACATTAGGTAAGATAAAAGTGTAGTTTCTAGTTTTGGGTTTGATTTTTTATTTTCAAGTAATGTTATTTTGCACATCTAAATACTTATACCAACTGCAATTTATTGTGAAGATTCATAGAAGGGGTGCTTCCCAGGTTCCTGTGCAATGCTTCTGACTCTGACTGTCCCACCTAAGTGGTTTCTTAGTGCCCTGCATGACCCTTACAGATCTCAGCTGATGTCAATAGATTCACAAGAGGGGGCAGTGAAAAACGTGCATTGGATTCTGGGTAAATTATCTTTAGGGAAGTAATGAAATTAATAGCATAATAGAAGGCAGGCCAACTTAATGATCGTCATGCCCTGGCCATTCTAAACGTCAGTAAAGATGGATGTTTCCTTGCTGGGGCTGCCCCCACCTTCTTGATATATCAGTGTTTTGAATTCTCTTCTCCCAGCTCAGCATCATTGTAACTGAGTGCAGAGTAAGTTTTCTGTAAATGTTTGTGAACTAAATTTAAGTTTCACTGAGTGCTTGATCTATAGCAACAACTTCATTAGATTTCATTTCTTTTTGTACTAGTTCCTCTAAAATTTTACAGTTTTCTTTCAATTCCTCCAATAAGTTCCACCACCCAATTTCATTTCTAGAGCCATCTTTTATTTTCCATTTCTTCTTTAGTATTGTCATTACCTCCAACAGTAACAGAAATTGCTTCATATCTTCATAGTCATGCTTCTCCCGTGTATCTATATTAAATCTCTGCTGCACTGCAGGAAATTTTTCCTTCAGTTCCTAATATGTGGCCTACTTATTGGAAAGGGCTATTCTGTCTTAGTACCATCCATTATTGAAAACAGCTGAATGTCAGAACCTTAAAATATTCAGTGAAGTAAGATGAAATGATCGTTATGTGCTAGGTACTCTTCAGAGCACTTTACAAACAATGAGTCCTCATCGCTAACCCAATCAGGTAAGTGCTTTTATTACATTCCATTGACAGCTGAGATAACAAGAAGCGAAGTGTTCTCTGGCTATTCTTTTTCTTTTCAATTTTTATACATTTTTTGTTAGTATAAAGTTGTCAGACATAATGTGAACCTCCCTTGTGAGGAGTTGTTATGTGTACACAAAACATATTACTTCTCATTTTTAAATCCCCTTCTTCCTCTTTCCCTCCTTTCTCCCTTCCTCTGTTTATCTATTTCCCGTCTGCAAGAGATCTGCCTTTT
Source organism: Dinomys branickii (assembly GCA_004027595.1). Lineage (NCBI taxonomy): Eukaryota > Metazoa > Chordata > Mammalia > Rodentia > Dinomyidae > Dinomys > Dinomys branickii. The sequence continues at coordinate 24,291 of PVLD010001890.1, read as the reverse complement.
ATTTTACTCTTTATGTATATTTTTGATATCTCATATAAGTGAAATGATATTTAAACTTATGCATCTGCACGCCAAAGGACATAATGTACAAAGTGAAGAGACAACCAACTCTGCCATATTCAAGCTTGTGCATCTGACTTATTTCCCAGAAAATTATTGTCTTAAGGTTAATCGCTTTTCCCACAAATGACAGAGTTTATTCTTGTTTATGGCATAGTAGTACTTCACTGTGTATAAATGCCACATTTTCTTAATCTATTTATTTATTGATGGACATGTTTCTAAAATTTAGTTACTGTGAATTATGCTTCTATAAACATGGATATGCATGTATTACTGTAATACAGTGTATTTAATGCTTTTAGTAAGATATCTAGAAAGGGGAATAGCTGGGTTGTATGGAATTTTTAGTTTTAGTTTTTTTGAGGAATCTGCCTACTGAGTGTATAATGGTTGCGTTAATTTACATTCCTACCAGCAATGTAAAAGGGTTCATTTTTTCCTACAGCCTTGCCAACGTTTATTTCATTTCTTGATGATAGCCATTCTTTTTACAGTGGGATGGAACCTCAGTGTTGTTTTGATTTGCATTTCTCTGATGGCCAGAGATGTTAAACTATTTTTATGTATTTCTTCTTCTGAGAAGTGCCTGTTCATTTCAGTTGTCCATTTTTCAATTGAGTCTCTTATGTTTTAAGAGGTGGTCTAATTTTTTTTTTGAGTTTTATTATTATTAGTTTTCTTTCCAAGGAATAGCTAGCAAAATTTTTTCCCATTTTGTTGGTTATCTCTTTACTCTGTGTATTATTTCCTTTGGTGCGTAGAAATTTTAACTTGATATGACCCCATTTGTTGATTTTTGGTACAGTGGCACCTCGGTTCATGAATTTAATTCTTGCCATGATTCTGATCACAAATGGAATTGAACAATAACCAAATCAAATTTACTCACAAAGTCAACATTGAAACTAACCATTGAGTTTGATTCAGTTCTTGTCTAACTCAGTTTGTGACCAGAATCATGACTTAATTTCATAAACCAAAGTACCATTTTATTATTTCATTTGGGATCTACTCTGAAAGTACTTGCCTGTGCCAATGACTTTAAGAATTTATCTACTTTATTTTACAGCAAGTTAAATGTTTCTATTTTAACATTTAGATCTTTTGGTGTATCTTAGTACATGGTGAAAGATATGGGCCTAGATTCAGTCTTCTGCATGTGGATACTCAATTTCCACAACACTATTTATTAAAGAGGCTATCTTTCCTCCAAGCATAACTTTCTGGCATTTTCATCAAAGATTATGTAGCTGAAGGTGTTCAGTTGTTTCTGCATTCTCTACTCAGTTTCATTGATCCACATGCCTATTTTTGCCTATATTGTGCTGTTTTTGTGACTGTAGCTCTGTAGTATAACCTGAAGTCTTGTGACTGTGATGCATTCTGCTTTGATTTTGTTGCCTAGGATGCCTTTTGCTATTCTAGGTCTCTTCTGGTTCCATATTAATTTTAAGATTGCTTTTCTAGCTCTGTGATGGATTCATATTTTGATGAAGATTGAGTTAAATATATTTACAAATTTTGGAAGTTTATTAATTTTGACAATATTGATTCTCTGCCTGTCCAGGAATAGAGAATATCTTTCCATTATCTGACTTCCTCTTAATTTTTTATTTTTAAGGTATAGTTTTCATTGCAGAGGTCTTTCAATTCCTTGATGAGGTTAATTCCTAAGTATTTAATTTTTCTTGATGTGGGAGTGAAACGTATTGTTTCCCTAATTTCTTTCTCAGTAAACTCATTACTTGTGTGCAGGAATACTCTTCATTTTTGTGTGTTGATTTTCGATCTTGATATGCTTCTGAATTTGGTTATTAATTCCAACAATGTTTTGATGGAATTTTTTGGATCTTTTGTGAAGATTACATCATCTATAAATAATGATAATTTGACTTCTTCCTTTCCTACAAATACCCTTTTTATTTCTTTCTCTCACCTGATTGCTCTGGTTAGTATTTTGAGAACTAAATTGAACAGGAATGGTGACAGTGGACATCCTTTTCTTCTTCCTGATTTTAGAGGGAAAACTTTCAGCTTCTCCAATTTAATACGATGTTGGTCTTTGGTTCCTCAAAAATTACTTTTATCAGATTGTGATAAGGTTCTTCCATACAATACCTATTTCCTCCAGGATTTTTATTGTGAATGGATGTTGGATTTTGTCAAAGGCTTTTTCTGCATCAATTGATATGCATGTTTGCTGTGATTTTAATGAATTGCCTTATAAGTGATTCATCGCTTTTTTGTAACAGCTTTTAAGATTCTGTCCCTGTGTTGAATTTCTGAGATTTTCACTATGGTGTTCTGTGGATGTATTCTTTCTCATTTGTGGCTATTTGGGGTTCTATATGCCTAATTATCTGTATATTTAATATTTTCCCTATATTCAGAAAGCTTTTTGCTATTATTTCTGAAAACAGTTTTTATGCCTTTTTGTGCTGTCTTCTGATTTTTCAATAATTCAAGTTAACCTTAGATTAGTCTTTATCATGTCATCTTGGAGCTACTGGATTAAGTTTTTGTGGTCTCTGATTGTTTTTAAGGTATCACTAACTACCTAGTCTCTATAGTATCCCTGTTTTCTAATTCTGACACTCTTTTCTCACATGGCTTGTTTCTGCTTCTCATACTTTCAATAAAATTTTTCATCTTTGGGATTTCTGCTCAGACCACTTTTGTAGACAATAATTCTTTGTTAAACTGGTCATTCATGTTTTGTATTATCTTATTTAGCTCAGCTAGCTTTTTATTAGTATTTTCAGGAAGTGCCCTAATCACTTTGTTGATTACATCTATTATCTGTTTAATTTTACCTTCTTTGAGTTTACCAAGTACCTTATTCATCTGTTTTTTAATTTCCTCTGCTATCCTTTTGAATAATTCACTGAGTGGCTTTTGGTGCTCTCCCCCTCAGTGACATTTGGATTAGTTTTGCATGAGATGGGAATTTTGTGAGGCATTGTATTGCCTTGTCTTTTCAGGATTCTCATTTTATTTTGTTTTGCACTGAGGTTTGTGGGCGCTTATAGAGGAAAGACATTACTACTAGTGTAAAGATCTCTTCATGATGATCCGATGGCTGGTGGTTTTTTGAGGGAAACAATTAGTGCCTGATTTTTCTTATATTTTGGCCAGTTTTGCATGCTTGTATCTGGTAGTCTGAGCAACTGATGTGAAGACAACAATACGCAATATGACAACTGTTGGTGAGTTCCTACCATTCTGTCCAGTGAAACTCTGTATTGTCTCTAATGTTCTTTAAAATTATTATTTTCTTGTTCTCTTTAATGGTTTGATCAACCTTCCAGTCTTGCTTCTGGTATTCTGAGCAACTTTGTTGGAGATACCAGTATGCATGTAGCAATCATTATTAATCCCTGTCATTTGGTTTGAAACTCTGTATCATTTTTAATGCCCTTGCTTTGCTTCCTTTGTAATTTGCTATTTTTCTTTTTTTAAACTACTCTCTTTAAAATGAAAAAAATAACAGTAGAAAACTAAAAGGAAAAAAGAAAGATAAAGCAGGAAGAAAAGGAAAAAGGGGGAAGGAATATTTCTAAAATCCCCATGAGGTGTCCCCGTGGACTCGACCCATCCCCACCACTGCAGCAGTGGGGGCGGAGCCAGGCAGTCTGTTGGGGGCGACTCCGTGGATTTGACCAGGCCCTGGGCAGAGCCTCACTGGACAGAGCCCTGTGGTCTGCTTGGGCGACCCTGAGGACTCACTAGACCTCTGGACGTGATCTATACAGGTGATGCCTGGTGGTTTTCTGGGTAACCCCGCCAACTTGACTGGACCCCAGATGGCCTTGAGGGCTTGTCAATGGGGGTTTGACCATAGTGAACCTGGTTCCCTGCCTATTTACTGTCTTTGAACATGGTGCTTTTCTACCTCATGCCATAGCAATTTGCATACACCCATATATGTTACAGCATAATTTGAAGCAGCCATGTCTCTTCCCAATGTGAGAGTCCGAGAGAGTAAATAAACCTAAAAGTACAGTTATTACCAGAGGGAAGATGACTGATTGGGTGGTAGAATGACGGAGATGAGGGTGGAGAAAATTGATTAATCAAACAAGCCATCATTTGTATAACTGAGTAACAAATGTGAAGATAACATTATGTAATACAGCATCCAATGCTAATTTCCTACTACCTTCTCTATAATTTGGTATTTCCTTTATTGTTTTTGTGTTAACTAACATGAAGATAACGTTATGTAATACAGCATCCAGTGCTAATTCCCTACTATCTTCTCTATAATTTTGTATTTCCCGTATTGTTTTTGTGTTATTCTGGTTTATATGTCTCCATTCTTTTGTCTTTAAAATTAAAAAATAAAATAAAAATAAAATCCCCATAAACCAGGGAAGAAGAAAGAGAAAAAAATTAGTCAAAATACAAAGAACAAATTTTTTTCTCTTTATTTGAATGGTTTCATTCCAAGATCCACAGTTGTGGAATCCAGCAAGTTGTAGTTTGTCTACCTAGCTTTACCTACCTTGGGTTTACGAATTATGCCTGTGTTCTACAGACCCCCCTGTTTACTCCAGGATGTGGTGACTGTCCTAGGTGACGAAGGTTCTTGGTCACTTTGGTAGTTGAGGAGGGCAGTCAGACCTCAGATCTGTGCTGGATATAGGTAGCATGGCGAGGGTTCAAGTACTTAAGGGCCGGTTATTAGACCCAGGCATTTGTGCATGCAGTGCAATACTGGCTTGTCTTCTGACCATGGAAGACAGAGCCCATGTCCTTCCTGGCCTGAGTTCAAACCTCTCTGTGGTTCTCAGTCTAGCCCATTCTCTGTCTGTGATAGTCTCCTCTGACTATCTCTCACCCAGTCACTATGAAAGGGTTACAGTGGGACTCCTGAAGTAAAATTGCTTTTTAGTTGTTCTTAGTGCTAGATTTAAGTGATCAACCCTTACCTAAAATGATGCCTGATTATGAACTGCCGGGAATACGTCAGGCACCACACTGGATTCTCTCCCATATCATACCTCCCATTGCCTCCCATATGAGGCACCATAGCGGATTCTCTTTCCTGCCATTGCTGGCTGTGTGGAAAGAGTTGGCTGAGAGAAAACCACTGTACTGCTTTTACAGTTCTCAACAGCCATGGGTTCCTTCTAGAGCTTGGGCCACAAGTCTGGACTGCTACTTCTCTCTGGAGCTGCCAGCCTTGGGCATTTACCTTACTTCTGCAGAGGTATTTATTGCATTATCCTGGTCACTGCTTCAGATTTTTAATTTTGCACATTTGTCTCTTTGTATAATGTTTGTAGCCTATCTTTTTCTGGCTAAAATTGGGAAAGTGAATAAAAATTCCATTTTATTTTCTGTGAATTAATAGTTACATGTTTAGTTTGTTAAAAATATGGAATTTAAAATATATATTCTTGAATAAGGATGGTTAATGAACAGAAATAAATATAGCAAAGAGGAAATCACATACATGGCAAGTTGGAAACTAACATCTTCCCTTCCTGCTTGCTGTTTGGTTAAAGTTTTCATTTTTCAATCAATTGTTTCTATACCTGCTAGGGACAACCTAGATTTTTTTCTGGTGTTTATGGGAATGCTTGTAAGATTGCTTTGATGAAAATATAGGAAGCAAATACTCAAAAAGTTTTTCTGGGATTTTTTTCATGTATCATTTAGACAGGAGAAGAGCTGAAGAGATCAAGGATAAAAGTAAAAGTGTGAATGACACAGGCTAGAACTGTTTTTCAAAAAGGGCTTCAGATTCAGGCAAAAAAAAGGGTCTGTTGGTTTATGCCTTTTCCTATTCTAGCTACAATCATTGTCTCAGGAATGAATTCATATTCTGCATCATTTTCGGTTACCTTTATAGCCTTTCTTATAAGAATGAGGAATGAAAATTTTAATGCCTCATATATTCTATGAATTACTGTAGATGACTAGACTGCACTACTTTGATCTTTCCTATATTCTGTGGTTTGATTGGATCGTGATGTGAATGGAAAACAGCACAAAACAAATCAGTTTCTCAGAGAACGACTTTAACAAGAAAAGGGGAAGAAGGTACCTCAGCCCACTTCAGAATATTACATATGTGGCAGAGAGTCCAGATAGCCGCTCCTTTGTCCAACACAGAATGATCTCAGTCTAGCTGGTTGCTACACATTCTGACCTGAGACTTCTTTACTAAAAATGATGATCAAGTTCTGGAACAAATAATAATCTATTGTCATTTAAATTTATGTTTTTGTTTTCCCTGAACCTCACCACAACACATTATAGGTGTGTGGTGCACATGGAGTGTATGAATGAAAGAATGAACGTATGAATTAGTTCAGCATTAGTGTGATGAGATAAGTAGAACAGGGCAGATAAATTTCCTACTCCTACGCATGTTTCTCTAATGGAAATTTGCTCCTAGTCTGTAAATAGAAGAATCATTGTTATGATGGAGAAATAGTGTTTTATAAATAATTCTTTTGCAGGACTTGAATGATTTGTATTAAGTAATACCAGCCAATCTCCAAATGTACCAGCCCAGCAATACTTAGCATGCAGGGCAGGAGCCTGCAGTGCTTACAATGTCTTTAGAACATTTCCTTTATGCTCAGTTCAACCATGTGCTGTTTGGAAATTCCTTTTATTTCTTTAAATTAGAAATTCAACACTTTTTTCTGATTTGCTTTTATTTGTGCTTTGATTATAAAATTGGATAGCTTTAAAGGTGCCCCCTCCACCCTAATGCTCATTTTTAGTGTGTAACTTTGAAAATGTGAGTTTTTCTTCAGAACGCACTTGTTACATTATAATGGGAAAATTTTATTTGTTACTAAAAGATGAGAAAGTTGAGGAAAAATGTTAGCAGAGATGGGAGAAAACAGTTTGATAAATGTCTGGCTATGCTAAAAAAATAAGTACATCAGAGCCATATAAGATTTTGAAGATCATATTTTCTTACTCAGTCCTTTTACAGATGAGAAAATGTTCCCCTGGACGAATAAGTGAATTACTATCATTTTCACTTGGTATTGATGAAATGAAATTAGCTCCATACCTGCAGTGTACTTCTTAAACTTGTTGAAATGGGTCTCATTCTGGGTTGTCCTTATCTTTTATAAGCTTTGCATCATGTGAATGCCTAAGTTTTCTCATGAGTAAAATAAAGATTTCTTTCTTTGCCACTAGCTTGTCTTCTGAGTAGGGTACTATGCCTCTCAGCTTTCCCAGGCAGTTCCAATGTGTACATGTTGCTCTGGTTGCTAATTATTAATAACTTCTCAAAGGGACTTGGTTTGGAAGATATATTGCATAGCTCCCCGACTCTGTGGCACCATCAGGTCTGCAAAAATCACATACCCCTTTCATCCCTTTCTTTGTATATCCAAACCTTATTCACTTTTTAGGACAATGCTTAAATTCAGGTTGTTACACAAAGTCTTTCCAGGAATGTAAGTGTTGCTAAGCTCAGGTTGTATACTGAGAAGTCGCCTTCAACAACTGAATTTCCACAAAGTTCTTGAATTTTGTGTTCCATACATTGTTTCATTGTTTCTTAGAGGGGACACTGTGCATGCAGTAGGGACTACTCTTTGGTGTGCAAAGCCTCTTCTGATGTTTGAGGATGCCTTGCAGGATGGGTGTTCACAATGTGACAGCTCAGTAAGTCTTCACCCAATTCCAACCTACACTGAGTCAACCCCCTGTAGCAGGCAAAGTTCACATCTCTCACACCAATTACAAGCCATAGATAAGACTGAGGTCTCAACGAGGCAAGGTCAAGTTTATTTTTGCGTCTTTTCTCCACTCTCACTACCTATGCGTGCATCTAGCCACTGCCCTCCACACAAATGATGGGACTTGATACTATTGGAACAACCAAACTGGAAGGTTATAATAAGCATCTTATATAATTTAACACTTCTGTCCCCAAACTGAGAGTAATTGATAGAAAATGTAGATGATGAAATTGAGCTGAGAAAAATGTCTACAACTTTTTAGCATAACTTTGCTCCCTCCATACTTTTACCTTTAGTAAATACAGATGGCTAAGCACAGGTTCTGGAAGGAATGGGACTGTGTCCAGCTTATCCATCCCAAATACTGAGGTGCTCGTTTGGGGCAGTCTCACAACCAACCACTAAATAGAATAGCCAGTGCTATGAGCACTGCTCTGTGCTTCTCCTGCTAGGAAGGGTAATTATGATGCCTAATCTACTCTTAATAGTTTCTCGGGCGCCACCTTTAGAACGTTCTATTTGAGTTAAATAACTGAATATTTGCAAGACAACGATAAAATGACTGTAAGTGTCACTAAGCTTTCCTTTCATAGATGGAGCAAATGAAGCTCAGAACGATTAAATCCCTACCCAAGTTCAGACAGCGAGTGTGGTGTGGCCAGGACTGTCAGGCAGTCTGACTTGATCACTTTGTCATCACAAGAAGTGCCATCTCTGTGTACTGCACCTCTTTCCTCCTGAATCTCTTAAGTCTGGCTTCAGTCATCCTTGTTTGGTCTCTAGGATATTCAGTCTTCTTTGTGGTCCTTGCTTTTTTCCTTAATCTCCAGATAATAAATATAAGGACAATAACATGATTATACTTCTCATATGCGGCACACGCCATTCTAAGTATTTTGCATACACAATTGCAATGCTCATAACTCTGGGAGGTAGGTTCTAAGACTGACTGAATATTGATTTTTTACTTTTATTAGTACATGTTTATAGTACATCATGATTACATTCATGGTAGGAGAGTGTTACCACACACCTAACACCTTTTAGCTCCCTTCTGTCTTCCCCTCCTTCCAGCCCCATTTAGAATTTATTTAATTTTTGAGGAGGCTGTTGACTGCTCAAAGGGGGATTCCCTTTCCGGTGGTTTGGGTGTAGGCCTAACTCCTATGTGTTTCTACTTGCTCCACTGAACATCCCAGCAGAGGGAATTCAGGCGATTCTCCCACCTAATCTTTCTCCCTAGTCTGTCCTGGAGATCTCCTTTTTTTTCTACTCCTTATAAAAACTTGCCCCTAATTTTTGTCTTCTGCCTTCTGAGCTCATCCTTTCTTATTAAACTGCCGCTTGCTATCTTTATTTATCTGTGTCAGACATCTTGGTTTTTCCCAGCCTCTTCCCTGGCCTATGGAGCTCTCCTCTCCCAGGAGTGGCACCAGCCCTGATATTAGGCTTGAAAACTACCCCTCATTCACTACACTCCATCGTCAGTAGGTCTTAGCACCTTTCGTACAGAAATGCATCAAGTTACCTGTTTTCTCCATCTTCATGCTCACATTTCTATTCCTCTCCATCTTCAAGCCCCCATTTTTCTCACATTGTTAATTACTGTCTGGTTTTCACTGTTGATTCTCTCTAATTCATCACCCCCACTGAAAAAGATTTTCTTAAAATGTGAAGTTTCCCATTCTTATTTAAAAATGAAATGATGTAACCCTTGAATAGACGGTCTGAACTTGGATTAACAGCCAAATTTTGCCGTGATATACAGAAGACCTATTAGACTTGATCTCTCTGTGTATCCATTGTGACTTTGAACTATTTGATCTATTTGATTTGTAATAGGATTTATTTTTTGTAAAATCTATCTTCTTTTCGAGGACATATGATTTTTGAGGGCAGAAACAATGTCAGTTTCATTTCTTCTCAGATTTTCACCACCTAACAGTCTTTTTGACACATGATATGCACACAAAAACTATTTGATAAAAATATAAGAATAATTTTCTATTTTGTTTTGCCCACACATTCTCTTCTTGAATCTAACTCTCTATGACATTCTACTCCATTCTTTTCTTTCTGGAAATTATTACTTTTTCTGTTTTTAAAGAATATTGGAAGTCTTCAAAAATTTCCTGTTCTTTGATTGTTGCTATTTACATTTTTATCTATTTGTATGCCCAAAGCTTTTTTTCTCATTTTGTGCCAAAGGTGATTCCTGTTTCATGATTATCAGTTTCCTAAAGAAACTTTTAACCTTACTTTCTGCTTTTCTCTTGGGACCTAGCTCATTCATCCATTCTTGCCCGTAATCCCCAGTCTTTTCTGCACTGACTGCTTCCCCTCCTCCTTCATACTCGGGCATCCCCTGTGCCTGGATGTTTCCTTTGGCTAATAGCTCATTCCTTGTTTTCTCTGTTGTGTAATGTAGGGGTGTTGTACTGGACCCATTTGTTCTCATCTTTCAGGTCTCAGTTTTTTTTCCTTATGCTTCTGCAAGATAAATACAATTACTTTCTGTTAATTTTTTTGTCACTAATGATTTACTAATAGTCAAATTCATTTAAATCTCATCACAATAACCTGGCTTCACGGTTGACCACAACTTTCTTTTTGAACCTTGCTGACTTTAATTCTAGGTTAATACTTTAATTGTAGATTATCCTGTTTCATGCTGTTTTTCTAGTTTTATAATCAACAATTTTCTGATGCCTACAAGAGGTCTGTATTGTTTTGCTATTAGTATGTGTTCTTTCATAATTAAATCTTGCTGATTTGATTTTCTCTTTGTAGTGTTGAACCCCCAAATTTATTTCCTTCTAACACAACTTCACCTTATCATCTCTCTAGCTCAGTTTCTTCCTGACCTCTTGCTTGTGCTTATCTTGTCATGATCTTTCCAAATGCTCAAGCACCCATCTTTAATTAGTCTATTTTCATAGTCCTCCTTCCTATCAGTTCCCACACTGTAACATAGAATTTAGCACACAACAGACACTCAGTGAATATTCGTGGATTGAACTAAGTAAGAAGCCCCAGTCCTCTGACCTGTAGGTGGTATGATAAATCACTAAGTACAGTACCTGCTATCCTCCCAACTAGTATCCTCTCCAACTGACTTCTCACTCTGTCTTACAATGTCTTCCCATTTTCATTGTTTAGACAAGTGCCAGAGTGGCAAGCTGGTTTTGTCATTTGAGACGAGCCAATTGACTGGTGATTACTCTCTACAGTAATGATTTTAGAAGGATTCTGAGGTCCTATGAGAGAATTTGACAATTGCCTAACAAGAACTTTCATAGGTCTGAGAAGAAGAAAATAGAGATAGATCTACAATGTAAGTGATAACCTTGTTCATCCCCGGCCTACAGGATCTGAGCATAGTAAGAAATCAAAGCCTAAATGTGGTTTATGACTCATGGCTCACACTGTCCTTTCCTCTAACAGCTGTGGTTGCTTATAGTTCCCAATATATATTTTTTAATTTTAAAGAGAATAATAAAAAAGAACAACAGCAAAATACCAACAACATAGGCAAAAACAAAACAAGGACAATAAAAATGATTTTAATTCAGCAAAATTCATTGTTCTTTTGATAAGCCTGTCAATTTTCAAGGCCGTGGTTGCTTGTTTCTCTATATTAGAAATTTTACTTTAGATTATTTTGCCCCTTTTTTCCTTTCATTTTAAATCCATTTACTTCCATCAAGTTTTCCCCGACTATTTCAATTCAGACCTATGTCTTCTGAAGTTCAACAATATGAATTATATGAACCATTGCTTTACCCTTTAACCATATACTATTTTAGGATATTTTCATGGGGACGGTTAAGTTCCTTGTGTAGTGTCAGTTTTCTTGTATTTTCAGTTACCTCTTCAGGGACATTTACATACGTATCATATAGGAAACGTCTTTGTACTTGCCTATTTTGTGTAGTAATCTCATGGATAATTAGATTGTTATCCAGTAAATTGTCCTTCACGTAGCAGATACTCCTGACATATAATTGACTTAAATTAGATATTTCTTTGTATACTGTATGTTTTTACTGTTTATTTTATGACTTATTTATGTCATTCCATTTAGTCTTTGTAAAAAATCTTACAAGGTATTAATGTTAAATCTCCAAATTTTGGAGAAGCTATGAGGTTAGAAATAATGAAGTGAAGAAACTTGTCCAGAGTAAGCAATACTAATAGTATCTGATCAACACTAGCTCAAATGTGTATAATAAGACCGTCATTGGAAAAATGCATGGAATGGCATGCCTCATTCTAAAATGAAACCCAGGGAGTCTATCACAGAGTACTATTTCTGGTCATTGGTTATTGTGACAAAATGCTACCAGAGCTTCTGGATATGCAGTTAACATTCTCAAATGTTAATACATCTGCTGGGAGAATGAAGCCATAGTTTTGTCAGTGGCTCTACTCCAGAAGCTCTGCTTATAGAATGTAGGGTAGGATTGGGACTTAGCGCTTTCAGAGATATTTTGTTTTCTCATTATCTTGAATGTAAGGGGAACTAAATAGCTGCAGGATCCTCAGTCCCACATCTGAGGGTCTACCTCACAGATCAGTTTGGTTTTAGGAGAACATAGCCAAGACAATTGGGTTCTTTGAAAATAACACAAGCTCCTGAAGCTGTTCACAATGGTCTCCCCTTTAAATAGCTTCAGGCTGTCTATGCTGAAACTGGACATCTGTGCAAGACCTTGTAGAAGGAAGAAAGTCGTGCACAGTGCAAATGAGCTAAAGAGTGGGAGCCAAAGGTCGCATTGCAGTGGCTGTAGGAGGCCCCTTAATGCCTTAAGGTCTAACATACCTGCAGCCATAACAGATGTCCACTTGGGGGCGCCAAAATGATGCCTCTGTTTTATTTCTTTCGCATGGCAAGATTATTCTACAATGGGATGAAATAATTCTGTATGTAATTATTTTAGTATGAGGACAAGTTGGTAATGGTGTATATTTATCATTCACTCACACAGCCTGCTTTTAATGCTTGCAATCTTTCCATTAATGAATTAGAAATTGGCTACTTCCAGCAGGAAGAGATAATGTCCTCCTGATTGGGCCAGGAGTCAAGAGACCCAGGAGCCAGAACAGAATCAGAGTCAGAAGGGACTTCAGAGGTTATAATCTGACCTTCTGTTAACTCACAAAACCTCTGTACAGTGCCCCTGACGAGTGATCATCCATTTCCAGTTCAAAAGGACCAATGGGTAATTGTGTGATTAGGCAAACCACTTAGCTAGGACATTATAGAATCACAGGATGATTGAGCAGGAAAAAACCTTGGCGATGAGGTAGGTAACCCCTAGTCTCTGAGATGAGGGCCAGTGAAGTCAAATGACTTACCCCTGAAAGTTAGAAGCACAGCTGAAGCTAGGTGACCTGATGCCTAAATCAGAAGGGTCCCTCCATCGTAACAGTTTTTCTGTTGGTTAAATGCAAGTGGCAGTAACTATTTCCTAGATGCAAGCACTTTAAGAAAAGCATTGTGAGTTGAGGATGCTGTCATTGAATGTTCTGATGATGAACTTACAGCAAGGTGTAGGAAGGGAGAAGAAGGTGCCAGTGGTTGTAGGGCCAGTTGGAAATTAATTCAAATTAAACAGCACACCCTGGTCTCAGATGGTGTTATGCACAAAAATGACACTGTTTTCTTAAGGCTCATTTTCGGAAAGGCTTTTGGCAGCAACCATCTGATTAACAAGAAATATTTATCTTTCTAGTAATCTTGACTTGCCCTCAGTATTAGAGGAGTTCACTGGTTAATCTATTCATTCTGATTTCATCCTTAGCTCTGATATAAGTAACTTTTAAAATACATATATCTTCTCTTCAAATTGTTATACTTTCAGCCATAGCTCCTTATTTGAACAGCTTGAGGACTAATTTGAATCACACTTCATTTATGGGTGCTCAGAAAGTGTGTGATATCTTAGGGAGTTGCCTTACATAGATTTTAAAGATGTTTTAAAATGAAACATACCAAAATTCCCTAAAACGCATATGGTTTAATCTAGGAAAGGACAATTGAAGCCTTCATTAAAATAGATTTATTCCAATTTCATCCGTGAAAGTAAATTTTCTTGAGAAAACTCAGTATATGCCTATGCAGATTGTAGCCTTTCCCTACTTTCTAAATTAAATGTTGGTGCATGTGAATCTTGGCCCTGTATTGGCATATATTAAAAGGCTTAGTCATCATTATTGTAACTAACCCAGAATTGAGTCAGGTTTCACTGGAGCTTAGAAGTAACTTCTACTTCTTCTGTTTTGTTTTTTCCATTCTCTCTTGTTTCCCTGCAGTTCTCCTTTCCATGTGCTTGCTATTGTCTGCTTCTTTTTCTATTTCAGGCTTGGTCTAGAACATATATTTCTGTATAAACTCCTAATATTCTCGGACTTGAAAGGACAGTATCAGGCCATTTTATGGTAGAAATAAAACATCCTCACTACATAGGAAGCAATTTATATTCACTATGTCATTTAATACCTGAAAAACCTTATAAGTAAGGTTTTAGATCACTTACATATTAAGAGAAAAGCTCAAAGACATTCAGTATCTTATTCAAATTCTCAAAAATAGTAGGTGGTGGAGGTAGGATTTTCACCTGGAAGCCTATGTACTTTACGTCACACAAGCCTTCTCCACGTAACTGATGGGTCTATACAGAGTACATAAAAAATGAAAAATATAAACAACCAAACCCATACCTGTCTTATAACTTGCTACTAAAAGTACAAAATTACATATATACATATCACTTACGTGGAGCTACTGTACATTTTCCTCTTTTATGAGGTGGTTCCATTTCTTCAATTGTAAAGATACTATTCTGTTTATTTCCTTCTACTTTTGGTACTAGGAAAACATGAGAATTGCTAACGATAGCAACAACAGCAACGATAAAGAAGCTGGTACATCATCTAAGTGAATAAAAACTCATCTGTGCTCATTTACATCATTGTAAGTGAATCAAATCAAACATTCAAACATCAAACAAAATCAAGATTCAACCTTTGTGTTTAGCTCCCCTCTGCGAATGACTAGAACCGGACTTACTTTGGTGAATTCTCTGGGCTTGTTCTTAAGTAAGTCATATCTGAGGCCCAACAGAGAAATTCTGGATGTCAGAACACACATCAATTAGCTTTCCTAGAAGTATGTTTTGAAAAAATAATCCAAAATATGCATCATATTGATAAAGGAACAGCAATGTTTAGTTTTGTTTTTTTGAGACAGGATTTCTCTATGTAGCTCAGGTTGGCCTTGACCTCACTTTGTAGCCTGGGAGGCCTCGAGCTCACGATGATCTTCCTGCCCCAGCCTCTTGAGTGCTAGGATTACAGGCTTATACCACCATGTCCAGCTGGAACAAGAATTTTATTTTGAATATTTATTAGTCTGTAATTTCATATTCTTCCACCATTTAATTCTACCTTGCATTATTCATTCATTTATTCAGCAAAATCTTTTCAGTTTGCTTGGAGATCTGAAGCCAGGATCCAAACTCAGGCAAGTAACACAGCCATTTTCTTATTTGTGAAAATGTGAAACATAACAAAATAATATTTAAAATTATTGAGCACTAAACTTAGCGCATAGTTAATTCTAATTAATGGTAGTTTTCTAGACTATAAGCTTACTGAGAACAAGAGACATATATAAAGTACTATTGTATCCTTCATGACCCCAAATATGTCAGCAACATTAAATACAGTGAATGCCCCCTAGTTTTCTGTTATGCTACATATAGGGAAAGGCCCAGAGTACAAACATTTACAGCTATCAGGCAAGACTGTTGAGGTGTATGTAGTTATTAGGTTTGTCTATATAGGGAACCCCTCTTTACAAACAAAGCATTTTGTCTTCTTTCTTTTTTGGGCATCAGAAGAATGTCTAAACAGTTTTACAAAAGCAAGGAGATATATTTCAATGGGTGACTTCTAATTTGCTTGATCTTAATGATGGTGAAAGAAAAGGGGGACATTTCCCATACAAAAAAATTTTTGATATCTGACGTGATTCTGAGAAGGAACATCAACTTGCTATGTTATTGTGATTCTAGCCACAAAAAGGGTTGGTCAGATTAATTATATAGTACAAAGTAAAATATGTAAAGTATTTTGGGGTGATGTCGCTATTACTTTATTTAATGCAGTGTTGAGTAAAACCCAGGGATCTGTGTTTTCAGAGTATCATCAGTAAAAAGTACTAAGCTGATCAGCTAGATGTTTCTGGTAGTTTATTCGGTTGAGATAATCCCCCCCACCAAGTTCCTGTGGGTTCTTTCCCACTCTTCAGCTAGAGGTAACACAGATGACAGCTAGACTGTCACAAATTGCCTGACACCCAGCATACGGCTACTTATCCTCCTACTCTAGAGATACTGGCTGAGCTTGTTTTAATGCAGAAAGCCTAGATCACAGCAGATGCCCTTTTGGTATTTTTCCATCAATCAATTGTTCAGGAACTATAGTGATGATTCATTTCCTGTCATAGGAAACAGCAGACATTTTCCCTTTCTTGTACAAAACTATGTTCGTGAGAAGGGATAGAAATCATGTTAAGCTATTTTTTAAATAGAGATTTCACTGAAGTCTAAACAAAAATAATTGGTATGCTTTCTTTTTGCCTATTTTAATGGGGAAGAATGCTCTTATTTTAAAGATTTATAAATAGCTCAGCAAATAGGAAGCGGGTGGGTGAAGAAAAGAGCATTAACTTTTGAACTTTAACAGAAGGCTACATGTTGGAACAAATAAAAGGATTCAGAAGAGCTCTTCCATAGTTGTTTCCACTACAACAAAATGCAGCCCTGCTTGTCAGCCCATCTGTATTTTCCCTTCATCTAATAAACTGGCTAGGCCAGAGCTGCAAAGGAACATTATAATATTGACAATGTTGCTGGAAATCTATGTGCTGTAGAATGAATTAACTTTTGCTGCACTGCTGAACATATGAAGAAAAATTGGCTCAGCAGAGAAAAGTCACATTAACTCATTTTTTGCCAGTGAAACTAATACAGCAATCAAAATGAATAGGATAAAGAAGAGTGTACACTTGTCCCTAGCAAAGAAGGCCATCTTTACACATCCTGAGGCTCTCACCTATTCTAGGAGCTTCAGGAAATGTCTGGGCAGGAAGCAGATTACATGAGTGGAGTCACAGGTAACTGTTGCTAACTAAGCCGATAAAGTGGGCACTGCAGAGGTTAATGTATTGGTATTAGTGCAAAAACTGAAATTGAACTAACTGTGTAGCCTTATTTATAGTACTTAATGTTCACATTCAACAGCCATAACAATACTATATGCTTTTACCTGATTATTGGGTCACTAACTGGGTAAATTGCATTGCTCCACTAATTTTGCACCCCATACCTTCCAGGGTATCTGTTAGGCAAAAGGTGCTGGAATTGTTTTCTGCTCTATTTTTCTGTTTTGCCCTAACTCCTATAATAGTTTTGTGAGAAAGTCTTTAACTCTTATCTCTCCTAATTTCCCACATGAATTTATAGATACCTTAACAAAGTTATGTAATATTTGGTTAATAGAATGTACATATGTATGCATATATATTAGAGCAAATAATTAACAGTGTATAAAATAGAAATATTGCCATAACTTTAGGTTATTGTGCAAGGTTTTTTGGATGCATTATTTTCTTTCATTAATTATTACTGTGATTGTACATATTTATGGAGTAGATTGCAATAACTTGATACATGTTTACAAGGCATAATGATAAAATCAAGGAAGTAAGAATTTCCCTCTCCTGAAATATTTTTAAATTCTTGATTAACACAATAATTGTACATGTTTAGGCAGTATAGTGTAACATTCCAATGCATGTATACCTATTCACTGATCAAATCAGAGTAATAAATGTTTCTGTCTTAGGCTGTGCAGATACACTAGCCACTGTCACCAGCTGCTGACACCAGCGTTCGGCTTCCAGGGCCTCCGGTGGTGACACTCCTTCGGCTGTGCCCTCTTCTCCTTGCCTTTGCCCCTTTCTTTCCACCCCAGCTTCCCCCTTTGTCTCCCCGCCTCTGTCTCTGTGCCTGCCTCACTGCCTGCCCCTTCTTCATAGCACTGGACAAATTGCTGTATTTTAGTTCCTGAGTGGTAGCTGCAATTAATCACTTATGATGGGAGGAAACTAAGAAATTAGTGTTTTAAAGAGCAGAACAGGAATTTGACCTGTCTGAAATGTTCTCAGGCTCTACTACCAGTGATTTGAGACTGTAATTCTTGGTAGAGAAAATATATACTAAAAAAATTTTTTTTGTGGAAACAATGGAAGGAATAAAGTCTACAATTGCTTAAAGAGGACAGAGAGACAATCACAGGATGAGTTGGGCACAAAGAAATGTCTTGGAGCCAGAGAACTCCATCCAGACTCAAATCCAACCCCTCGTTAAAGTTAAACAGGATGCAGTCTTTCCCAAGGTATTTAGTATCTCTATTTCAGGATTATTTTTAAAAACCTACAAAGTAGGATTAGTCTTAGTTTCTTCTTTGAAGATGTTCAAAGATTAATGAGAAGATATATATGTAAACTTTGTAAGACGGTGCCGGGCTCATGACAAGTTCGTAAGAAACATTATTGGTTTTTCCTCTTTATTCTGATAGATATACCAGTCAAGTCCTTCAGGTTTCATGCCAAAAGTCACTAGATTTAGATTTGTCTGACCAGTGCTGCTTTTACGCCAGCATAACCAGAGCTCCCTTTAGTGGGACTTTGATGAATCTTCCTTTGAGATATCCTTTTCAAACCCCAGAGAAGCACCATTGGCCGGGAGCCATTTTTGCTTGTTTCTTAGGTTTGTAGAAACACTGGCTATAACCATACAAAGTATTAATAAACTTGAAATAATTTATAAAGGCAAATTATGGGAAGGAAACATGTCTTTAAGTTCTGTGTATTTTTTCTAGGACTCTACTATGATGTTTGTGAAAATGGTTTACGCTAAAGAAGTAACGATGGTCTCTATAATTATACTGAGTGCTATAAACACCTCTGTGTGGGATCATCTTCAAGATCTGTCAGGGACAAACAAAGGCAGACCCAATTAAAGTGATAAAACAGATTTTAATCAGTAATATATTACTGCAGTATGGAGGAGAATCCAGCATGCAGTGAAGTCGGCTTTGATTTGTCTAGAGGAGACAAGACTCTTGTGAAGGATAAAGAGGCTGGGAGAGGAGTGGCTGGGGAACAGTGGAGTCATGGAAGTAAAAACTCAAAAAAGGAGTGGGAAAGGGGGTTAGTGCTTGTGAAATCCATCTGCTTTGCTAGCTGATCCTTGTCGCTGTTAGGGTCCCACAGAGACTGAGAGACAGGCCTATCTGCCGATGTTGCCTAGAAATAATAGCAAATTATTTTGGCAACCTTGCGTTTTCTCAGGGAAGCTCCTTAAATGGTACTAAGGTCCTACTAGGGATGTGGCCTTGAGCCATTAGGAACTATGTTAGTGCTTGTTTCAGTCTTTATAGGCTGAGGTTGAGGCCTAGTGAAGAAGAGGGCTCAGAGGACCCTGGCTGCAGTTTGCTCAAGGAGAGACTCTTTGTCAGATCTCAGTTCTTTGAAGACTGCTGGCTTGCTCCTTTATTCCACATTTCATTGCATGAGCAAAGAAGCCCGAGAGTACAACAGCTTTATTGTTTCTCAGGAAAAAATAATCAAAGGCAGCTTATTTCTTCAACCACACTGAATCTTTCTAACATAATGGAAAATTACTCAACACACTCTCTTTTCATTAGTCTATGAAGACTGAATACAATGTTCCTTGATAATTTATACTTGTCATGGAATATTAGACGGAATTCAAATAGGGCTTCATGACCACCTAAGCCATTGTCTCCTTTTTGTGTAAACTGAAATTGAGACTGAGCGGAGGCAACTTCACCAGTCTGAAAATTGGTCTACTCAAGGAAGAAGAGGTCAGACCTCATTTCACCACCTGACGTCATCTGATTGTATGTGCTCCCTACCCTGTCTTCTGTAGTACTGTAGGACAGAATAAAAGGTCTATTTTCTTATATTCTAAGGAATTGCAGACTTTGACTTCTTACATTATTTCAATAATTATGTTTTTCAACATAGATTTTCCAGAATGTAGAGCTACATATTCCAAGCAGTTTAGTCAAAGATGTTTTCAGACAGGTTAAATTATATTTTTGTTCCGCAAAACATTTGTCATTTGATTTCTTCATAGTTAAACAATTTATGTTCATTTTCATTTGCATTGGGGAAACTATAGAAAGCAGTTTGTCTCAGTGCAGTAAGGGCTCTTTCTAAAGATTTGTTATGCTTTACTTTGGAGAGTACCTACATTGTGCTTTGTATACATTAAATATTCCACATAGCCAAACAACTGCCAATGAGGTATTATTTGAATGATTCTTGTGCTTAGCTTTTACTATTTAGGTTAGTTAAGTCAGCTAGCAATTGAGTAGTGTAAACTCACCAATCAGTCTCATATTATTCTAGAATAAATTTTATTGATCAAGTCATAGACATGCACAGCACACACTAGCAAGAAATTGGTGTAGTTTCTGGGACTCAAAATTGTTTTACTTTTACACATTGACTACAATTTATAGGTAAATTTTATTCTTAACAGATTATAGTTGTCAATGAAAACTGGTAATCATGTAACTGTGAGATTTTAAGCACTGTCTTTTATTTGTTAGTTTTGTTTGTTTTATAAGAAAGCATAAGTAATGATTATATTTGATTAAATCTTATTTCAATTAAGATCAATTCTTAATTGATAATTTAGCTATCCCACAATATTAATGCATACTTTTGCAGCAGGCTGCACATTTCTAGGTGGTGTCAAAATATTTGTCTGTCTTGGCACATCTTATCAGTGGGTACGGTACTACTTTGGAGGTTGTGTCTCTCTAGTTCTAACTTTATTCTATGTTCCTAAAATGCCTAAATACATGGTGAATTCGCTTTCTGCCAAAAATAAGCAATGTATATTCAACCCTGTTTCTTTGTGAGCTCCTTTTCTTTTAATGATATTGTCATCTCTCCAGACTCAGAATTACAATGTTGCAGTTATTGCCTCCCACGGTTTTGTGAAGTGGGTGGTTCTGCAGGAAGGTGCCTTGGTATTGAATTGTGACTTTGTCAATGACTGGTGTAAAGAGTGTAAATAGTATAATTGTTGTGCATGTTGTTTTATAGCTACGTATGGGTCCTTATTTGTCATTCTAAACTGTGAACCTGTGAGGACAATGAATATGTCTTATCAAAATTTGTGGATTATATAATGTACACATGGCATGATGCTGTCCACACAATAAAATATCAGTAGTATATGAAAGGATGAGTTAAAGAATTAATATATAGATGTAATGCTGAATCTCAGATTTGACATGGATGCCAGGTGTGGTGGTGCACGCCTGTAATCCCAGCACTTGGGAGGCTGAGGCAGGAGGATCGGTGTGAGTTTGAGGTCAGCCTGAGCTACAAAGTGAATTTAAGGCCAGCCTGAACCGCATAGTGAAACCCTGTCTTAAAAAGACAATATATATACATTTTGTGTATATTTACATATACTTATATATTTAAATATATTTAAATAAATTGCATTTATATTATTATTCATTATTTATACATCACATTCATATGCAAATGCATATTTGTATATTTATATATTCGCATATAAAGTAAAATTTGAAATGGAAACCAATTCTGGCATTTACTTTTCCATCTATTGAATCATCTCTCCAGGTTATCTTTTTAAAAATTTTTTTAAATTCTGTTTTTTTGTGGTACTGGGGCTCAAACTCAGGACCTTGTGCTTGCCAGGCAGGTGCTTATTCCACTGAGCTATATCCTCAACCCTCTCTAGGTTATTATGAATGCTTTTTAAAATTGAAAGCTTAGCCTGAAAGTCATTCTGAAATTAGACTCCTATTCAGACAAAATATTTTCAGAATATTTCATTGCCAAGCTTAACTTTAGGAACTGACAGACATGGTTTCCAATGGTAATAAAATTATAACAGGAATTTGATTATTCAAAGGATTTAGTTACTTTCACTGACTGAAATTATTAGCATTTATAAACATAGTCCATTATAACAAAGAATATAGCTTTAGAGAAAAATATATCTATTATAAAATGTATTTACTTTGAATCTAAAAAGCATCTGAATACCTTAGCATATTGAATGATTTGCATAAAAACGTGGAAAAATGGCTTATTATTCAGATATATGAGACTGTTTAATGCTACCATCTAAATGCATTGATAGCATAAGAAATAGAATAAATAAAAGTTAAGCACAAAAGGATATAACTCCTTTTTCATTTTTAGAATATTACAAAATTTATGTGAAAGTTGTCTTTCTCAAAATAACTTATCATTATCTACATGATTCTTGTAATATTATAAGCTGAACCAGTACTTACATGATGAGACAAAATCAGATGAATGAAAGAAGCACTGTGACATTGTGTTAAGCTATTTCATCTGTATAGGTTACTTAACCAAGGCACTATCAAGTTCTGATCCTAAACCCATGTCAGTGAAAAAAAGTGTCAGCGTTCTTATTTAACACAGGTAAAAATATCAAAATATCAAAGCTCACAGAGGCGCCTGAGATATTTCCAGGCGGATCTGGGCGGGCACAGCTTTGTGTGTGTGCTTATGGTTGCTGTTCATTCTGGAGCAAAGGAGCTACCTCCTGGTGGCAACCACATACTCCCCTCTGACTGCGGCTACCGTGTTGGCAGCAGAAATGGGTTTGAGGAATTACATCTATTAGTTAAATAACTAGTAGCAGTTTGCAAAAACAGGCTGAAGTGCTTAAAATGTGGATTTGCACTATGTTGCCCTCTAACTCTGCATGGTGACTGGTTGGCTTGGAGGCTGCATTCTTGTAGTTCATAAAAATCCTTGGGTCCAAAATGCTCTGTACAATGGAAACAGAATTTGCAATTAAAAGTAGTTTAGTCTTGGGATGAAGGAAAAATACAGAAGGAATAGATAAGCTCTCATGGAAAATTCGATTTCCTTAATTTTTCTATTAATTTTGTGAGGGGCTTGTCTCATGGATTTGCATTTACCTTGGACCTCGATGCAGAAGTTATGATTAAAACTTTCACTATTATCTCAGTGTATCACCATTTAACTAAAAATGTATCTAGAAAGTATCAAGTACTGATATTGGCTCGCTATTATGTCTTTGTACTTTAATACATTTTGAGGCTTTACTATTATTTTTAAGTTGACAAATGCCCTTTTGTCTCAATATATCCAGTTGTGAAAAGATATACTCCATGTAGTGTTCATTTATATTACTTTACTCAATGTTAGTTTTTACCTTCTTTTCTTTTTCCTTTCGTTTGTTGCTATACAGAGAAATAAACTCTGGACCTTCACACTGAGGTACATTTCTAATCAATTTTTATGTTTCCTTTTTAAAAAAATTTGAAATAAGGTCTCATTAGGTCATTAGGTCATCAAATTGTCCTAGCTGGGCTCAAACTTGCAATCTTCCTCCATCAGCCTTGTGCAGTTGCAGGATTATTGGCATTTGCCAATGTCTGGCTGCTTTTCATGCTTCCTGAGACAGGTAATAGCTGCCTTCTTCAACTTTTTTTCCATCTACCCATCGACCTGGGCAATAATGATTCTGGTCTACCCTTCTTATAGGGTACAAATATTTGTTGAAAATCCTTTTCATCTGTAAGTACTTATTACATTTCAGGCAGGTTTTTAAATGAACCCTCTGGGGAAATGTGAATTAAAAGTTCTCATAGGAGATATTGGATGTCTGATAATATGGAAAGCTTTCAGTGAAACTAAGTTCTGATGTAGTAGTATGAAGTAATCTTGGCGTACTAGGTAACGGATATGTGAACAAACCTATATACAGACATACAGGCACACACAGCACACATAAAATACTATGCACGCAAGACAAATACTTCCTGTGTTTTCTCTTGATTTGGTGGATCAGAATCTCCCAGTGAGGGCCTGGCCATGTATGCAGAATTGTGTGTACTTTTCGTTGGTTTCTCTAAATAGTGACACTTTACATAGCTACAGAATAATTCTAAAACCAGAAAAATGGGAGACTGTTAATAAGATGGTGACCGGATAGGAAGCAGAGGAAGAATCTCTCCCAGAAATCCCACCTAGACAAAGAAATACAGCAATAAGAGAAGGGCAAAAAGGAGAGAGGTGGGCACCTTGAACTTGGGAACTGAAATCCTTGGAAAGAATAAGAAGGACTTATTCGGGAAGAAAGGATCGGAGGTTCGCCATGGCGCACTCGGAGGGAGGCGGGACTGAGAAACTACAGCTCCAAGAAAGAAAACTGCCTGTTTTCTTTCTTGTCTTTGGATTTTTGGTTCTTGTGGTTTTTTTTGTCTTTTTTTTTTTTTCTGTTGTTGAGAGGATCAACTGTCTGACTAAATTTGCATGTCTGTATATGGGTCCATACATCTACAATTCGAAGATATCAAT
>PVLD010001889.1:85456-184266 GCA_004027595.1 Dinomys branickii | reverse complement strand
TGGTTGTTTTCACTGATAGGAACTTGGCCATCCTGGTCTTTGGAGGAGCTTGGGACCTCCCTGTTGCTGAGGATGGCTGTGGTACCTTTCGGGGGAGCTCTGGTTCTTCTCAGTGTCACTTCCTGACTCCAGTGTAGATCTCTCAGCCTGCTAGTACAGCTCCTTCATCCTGCTGGCACAGACTTCCTAGATTCCACCACTGGCCTTTGGGAAGAGCACAGATCCGTGAAGCAGGCCTGCATGAGACATTGTCGTGGGCTCTGGGCCTCCAGCTGGATTCGTGGGAGGCACTGTTATAAGCTCTAGGTGTTCAGCTGGACTCATGTAGGACAGTTTCACGGGATCTAGGCCTTCAGCTGGATTCATTGGTCTTAGTGTGTGGACAGATTTCCTGCACTCTTTTGTATATTGTTCTTTGGGTGACTTACAAATAATCATATAAAGTATGTGTCCTATATTATATATTGTTTCACCTTGCATAATAACCCCAAACCAACACAGCTGGCTTCAAACTCACAGCAATCCTCCTGCCTCAGCTTCCCAAGTACTGGGATTACAGGCATAAACCACCACTCCTGGTTTATTATTTTATTTCTTGATGATTGCCATTCTTGAGTAAAATGGAATGTCAGTGTTTTAATTGACATTTCTCTACTGGCCAACAATGTTCATTTTTTTGGTGTATTTATGGGCCTTTTGTATTTCTTCTGAGAAATGTCTATTTCTTTCAGTTGCACATTTTTTGACTGGGTTTTTTATTGAGGGGATCTAGGATTTTTGAGTTCCTTATGTATTCTAGTATTAGTCCCCTGTCTGAGGAGTAGCTGGGATAATATTCTCCCAGTCTTTAGGTTGGCTCTTCACTCTGTTGGTTGTTTCCTTGGCTGTGCAGAAGCTTTGTACTTTGATATGATCCAACTGTCAACTCTTGGAAGTTATTTCTTGGGCAGCTGGAGTTCTGCTCAAAGTCCTTGCCTATACCTATGCCTTCAAGATTTTCACCTGTTTTATTTCCCATCAGGGTAAGTGTTTCTATTTTAATATTTGGATTTTTGAACCATTTTGGTTTTAGTTTAGTACATGGTGAGACACATGGGTCTAGATTTAATGTTCTGTATGTGGAGTCAGTTTTCCCAGCACTACTTTCTAGAGGCTATCTTTCTTCCAGTGTGTTTTTGGTTCCTTTGTCAAAGATCAGGTGGCTGAATGTGCCTAAAGTTGTTTCTGGGTCTTCTATTCTGTTCCATTGATCCACACATCTGCTTTTAGGCCAGTACCATGCTGTTTTGTCACTACAGCTTTGTAACATAACTTGAAAACCAGGATTGTGATGCCCCCTGCTTTGTTCCTCTTATCCAGGATTGCTTTTGCTATTCTGAGTCTCTTCTAGTTTCATATGAATTTTAGGGTTGTTTTTTCTAGTTCTATGAGGAATGCTATTGGTATTTTGATTTGATTGCATTAACTCTGTATATCAGTTTGGGAGCATGGCTGCTTTGACTACATTGGTTCTGTCTATCCAGGAACAAGGGATATCTTTCCATTTTCAAAGATCCTCTTTGATCTCCTTTTTTGGAGTTCTATAGTTTTCACTGTAGAGGTCTTTTACTTCTTTGGTTAGGTTAATTCCTATTTAATTTTTAAAAGATGCTACTGAGAATGGTATTGTTTTCCTAATTTCTTTCTTTGCGATTTAATTATTGGTGTATAAGAACATTATTTTTTGAGCTTTGATTTGGATCCTGCTACAGTGCTATATGTGGTTATTAATTCTATAAGTATTTTAGCAGAATTTTTTTGTCTTTTATGTAAAGGATCATAGCATCTGGAAATGATAATTTGATTTCTTCTTTCCCTATGCAAACATATCCCTTTTATTTCCTTCTACTGCCTGACTGCTCTCCAGGTGCTGGGGCAGTCTACTGCAGCAGCAGAAGACACATTTTCTCCATCATGGTTTTAGAGGGGAAGCTTTCAGCCTCTCCCCATTTTATATGATGTTGGCCACTGGTCATCATCAATGGCTTTTATGAGTCAGGTAAGGTCCTTTTATGATTATTTTCTTCAGGGTCTTTCTCATAAATGGATATTGGATTTTGCCAAAGGCTTTTTCTGTATTTATTGTTATGATCACATGAATTTTATCCTTGTTTCTATTCATGTGGTGTATTACATTTATTGATTTGTGTATGTTGGACCATCCTTGCATCCCTGGAATGAAATCTACATGCTTATGATGTAGATCTTTTTGATGATTTGCTGAATTATATTTGCCAGTATCTTAATGAAGATTTTTGCATCTATGTTCACAAAGAGATTGGCCTATAGTTTTCATTTTTAGTTAGCTCCTTGTCTGGTTTTGGAATCAGAGTGATGCTGGCTTCTAGGAATGACTTTGGGAGTAATCCTTCCCTTACAATTTCATTAAAGAATTTGAGGAATATTGGTGTTATAACCTCCCCCAAGTTCTTGTAGAATTCAGCAATAAATCCGTCAGGTCCTGGGCTTTTCTTGCTAGGTTTTTTTATTATTATTATTATTATTGACTCAATTTAATTGTTCATTATTGAATTGTTCAGATTTATGTCTTTTTTATTCAGTTTTGGCAACTCGTATGTACCTAGGAATCTCCATTTTTAAAAGATTCTACAATTTGTTGGAGTACAATTTTTCATAGCAGTTACTGACAGTCTTCTAGATTATGGCAGTTTCTGTTGCGATTTCACCTTTTCATTTCTAATTGCATTAATGTGAGTTTTTCCCTTTTGGTAAGTTTAGTTAAGAGTTTATTTTGTTTATTCTTTCAAATAAATGATCTATTTTTTATTCTTTGAGTAATGCTTTGTATATACTTTTCATCTTTGTTTCATTAATTTCTGTTCTGATCTTCATGATTTCCCTCCTTAAACTAGGTCTGGGTTTGGACTATTGTTATTTGTTGAGTAGCTTTTTTTTTTTTTTGGTACTGGGAATTGAACTCAGGGCCTCAAGCTTGCCAGGTAGGTACTGTACTGCTGAGCTACACCCCCAGCCCTGTATCTT
The DNA here is from genome assembly GCA_004027595.1 of Dinomys branickii. NCBI lineage: Eukaryota > Metazoa > Chordata > Mammalia > Rodentia > Dinomyidae > Dinomys > Dinomys branickii. The sequence continues at coordinate 181,224 of PVLD010001889.1, read as the reverse complement.
TTTTTTTTTTTTTAACCACAGAAATAATCTTTACTTCACGTATCACACCAAAGGCAGTTTTCACACATGAGAACAGCACGTTCCACACACAAGTATCGCGCACACTGACAGCACATGTGTTTTGTTTTCTTGTCTTCTTGGTAGGACATACTTGACATCTTGCTGGTCTTCCTGTTTTCCTAGAAGGTTCTTGTAATGTCTCGCCTGTCTGCCCACCAGTCTGCTCCAGAATTCTTTTGTGGAGTTCTTTGGGCAGGTACATATTGTTCTTCTATTATAATTTATCACTTATCAATTACAGTCCCAATCCTCTAAGAAAATTTCTCCTTAATATTTTGTGCTTCTTACTGTCTTTGTAAACTATGAAACTAATTATGCCTGACATGTTTAGGATCCAGGAAAACAACCACTGGCCCATGCTTTGTGTTCTGACTGATAACATAGTTGCTGAATATCTCCTTAGCAACATCTATTCCACCTTTCCTTTTTTTGTAAGATGTGACTGTTTATGGCTTCATTTGTGCTGAAGATTTAGTATCAATCTTCTTGTTGTAGTTGTTTGGTTTTGTGAGACAGGGTCTTGTTAGGTACTCCAGGCTAGTGTGGAACTCACTATGTAGTACAGGCTGACTTTGTACTCACAGGCTCCTCCTGCCTCAGCCTCTTGAGCACTGGAATTATAGGTGTGCACCACTATACTCAGCTTCACTGACAATCTTACCATCATGGGGTAATGGTGACTGTACCAATACTACTTTGTTTCTCTTCATCATATGTGGGGCCAATGTTATGTCTTTCTGAAATCCAAAGACTGTACTACACATTTGCCTATTGTGAACTTGCAACACTTTTTAGGAAAGTGGAGACTTTGTTCTTGAGAAGAGCTCCCGTTCTCTTTTAAAGAAAATATAGTAACATCAGCGGGGTAACTTGTGAACCAACTGTGAAATGTGACATTTGGGGCCAGCCCTGCATCTTGAGGTTCATCATGCAGTTATGTGTGCTCACTCCGTTTTTCTAATATGTACACTGATTATGATAAACTCCCCTATAAGGACAACTTTGTGTCCCACAGGTTCTGGTATGTTGTACTTGGGTTGTCAGTTGATTTCAGGAATTGTTTCATTTCTTCCTTTCTTTCTTCTGTGAGTGTGTTATTTACTGGCCAGCTGTTTATAAATTTTTCTGGGTTTTTTTGTGATTGATTTATAGTTTCATTGTGCAAAGTTTTGATAGTATATGTCAGGTGGTTTTGATTCTTTTGCATTTATTTAAGCAGGTGTTGTGGACCACTACGTCATCTATTTATGAAGAAATTTTTGTGTGCTGCTGAGAAGAATGTATGTTTTGTTGTAGTAGGGTAGAGCACTCTAAATATCTATGAAGTCCATTTGTTTGAAGATGTGGTTCAGCTATGATATTTCTTGGTGATTTTTTGATTTAGCTGACCTGTCTTTTTGTGAAAGTGGGGTACTGAGGTCACCCACTTTGATTGTGTTGGTATTTATTTGATCTCTTAGGCCCAGCAATATTTGTTTAATGAGGTTAGGTGCCCCAATATTTGGTGCATATATATTTACAATTTTTATATTTTTCTGTTGGCTTGTTTCCTTAACTGACATATAGTGCCAATCTTTGCTGCTTTTGATCAGTTTTAGCTTTAAGTTTACCTTGTCTGAGAATAATATTGCTACTTCTGCTTACTTTCAGGGTTTTGCTGCATGGAATATTATTTTCATCTTTTGACTTTTGGTCTACAACTTTCTTTTTCAACTGGAGGAATGTATTGAATGCAACAGGATGCAAAAAAGATTCTGCTTTTTGATCCAGTCTGCCAACCTGTGTCTTTTAACTTGGGAGTTGAGTCATTGCACTGAGAGTTATACCTGAAAGATATTAACTTATTCCTGTCACTGCATTTTTTTTTTCTGTTGCTGATTCATGCATTATCCCTTTTCTGTTCAGCTACTCACCTTACTTGATGTATGCAGTCAATCTTACTTTTTTATTTTGTTGGCTTTGTTGTCCGTTTAGGATATCTTGAATGTTTTTTGGAGTGCTGTTTTGGTGTTCATGTATCTCTTAAGGTGTTCTTTGTCATGGAATGTTTTTGTTTTGCCATCAATTTTTTTTTTTTTTGGTCTTTTTGAGACGGAGTTTCACTATGCAGTTTAGGCTGGCCTTGAGCTCACTTTGTAGCCCAGGCTGATCTCAAACTCATAACAATCCCTCTGCCTCAGCCTCCCGAGTGCTGGGATTACAGGCATGTGCCACCACACCTGGCTGCCATCAATTTTAAAAGAGTTTTGCAGGATATATTAGTTTGGGTTGAAAGTTGTTTATTTTTAGGGCTTGTAATACTTCACTACAAGATCTGGTCTTTAAAATTTGTGTTTAGAAGTTCACTGGAATTCTAATGAGTTTATCTTTATACATGTTTTTTGCTTTCTCTGACAACTTTTAAGATTCTTTTTGTTGCACATCTGGGATTTTGACCATGATATGTAGTGGGGAGCTTCTTTTTTTCATCATAACTAATTAATGTTTTATAAGTCTTGCTTACCTGTGTGCTGAAATCTCTCCACATACTTACAATGTTTTCTATTATGATTTCTGTTTATGAATTTTTCTTATTCCATGTGTGTTTGTCTTCTAATTTCTAACTGCAGTTAGCAATAGGTTTGTCTTCTCAGCATCATCCAGTAGCTGATAAATTTTTCTTGTTCTCTTATTGGTTTTAAGGCTTTTCTGAGTAATTTGTTGTGATTTGTAAAAATTTTGTTCTTGATTTTTGAAACCCTGTCATGTCATTGGTCATTTCTGCAATTTATGGAAGAAAAATATATATAAAATCTCTGGGATTTCTTTTTGGTATTTTTGCATGGAGTCCATATCTTTGGCAAATTTTTCATTCATATTTTGAAGTGTTTTGGATAATTCTTCCAATTTTCTATTTGTTTCTCCAATGTCCACATTGGTCAGTTTGTATATTAGTTTTACCATCTTTGGTCATGTCCTCTTTGAACTCACCTAGTTCCTTTAGTTACTTTTTAATAATTTCATACAGATCTATCTGGTGTTTGCTTTCCTCTACATCACTGACCCTTGGAACTCCTTTGGGAGAGTTGAGAGTGTTTGGGGGCAATATATCTACATCCCTTAGGTTGAGAGCTAACGTCAAATATAGTGAGGTGAGTTTGTTGTTGATATGAATATCTCTTCAGTTAGATTCTGTTTTCTAGTGATGTGTTTATGACTTCTTAGTCCAGAAATACTATTTATCCTTTGAGCTACTCAATTAAATAGGTTGGACCCTGTTACTGTGTTTTAAGGAGAGATATTCTACTGGTTATAATAGCAGCAACAGATCCAATTATATATCAATCATATGTAGTAAACTTTGCTCTCATACATTCACCCTTCATCGGTATCTTTTACCACCTATGCAATTTTGTGATTAGCAGTTAGGCTGTAATATGGAAGGAAAAAGGAAGAGAAGGAGAAAGAGAAAGAGGAAAGGGGGGTAAGTCAGCAGGAGGAGAGGTGGATAGGAGAAGTATGACAGGTAAAAACTTAGATGGAGTCAGACTCTGACGGAGGCCTTTTCTAGTTGGAGTAAAGGGTTAGTGTTGAGGGTTCAAGGGAATATGTGTGTGGACGGGTGGGACACAGGGAGAGGGAAACGTAATTTGGGACTGAAGAGAGCTGTGACATTGCAGGAATCTGTTGATATACTGTGGTTAACTTTGTTTGAATTCTCTGAGCATAATTCTGTTAGGAGCTACCCCGATATGACTAAATGGTACCACTCAAGTCGAAGCATTGGACTGCTCTAGTTTTCTTTTTACAAACACAGGTACCTGCTATATATATGTCACACGAAGGGTAGAGAACAAGTGAGGAAAGACAGGGGGAAGAGGTAAAATAAGGAAGAATGAAAAGAACGGAATAGGGAGGGAAAAAAGAATAGGGAGGACAGGTTTAAAAGAGAAAAGGGAGGAACGACCAAGAGAGAGCAGACTGTTTTAAAAATACTTGAAAAGAAAAAGCTAAAAACTGTGACGAACAACACTGACACAGAGATGGGAACCGAGACAGAAGAACGAGGGACAGACGAGGAGGAGACAGCAAAGGCAAGAGCAAGCGCAAGAAAGCGAGCGCGAACGCTCGAGAGACGGCAAAAAGAGCCAGCGAGAACCGGAGCTAACCTCCGCCAGGACGCAGTGCAGGCAGCGGCCGCGTGGCCTCCGGCCCTCACGCCTCTCCGGCTACGGCCGCTCCGGTTCCCCGCAGCCTGCCTGGGAGCGGGGAGGGGACCAGCTTCTCTGAGCTGCCTCCTTGATGAGGGCTGTGCTTGGGGTACGGTTAAGTGCAGTCTTTTGTCTCCATCCCGCGATCCAGCCACCTCAAGTCATTTTGTTTTGTTTTGAGACAGGGTCTTGGTATGTAGCTCAGCCTGGCCTTGAACGCATGGCAATTCTCCTGCCTCAGCATCCTGAGTGCTGGGATTATAGCTGTGCGCCACCAGGCCTGGCCACCTCAACTGATTTGGAAAGAGGAGTTTCCCTGATACAGAGCTCTTCTTCACCTTCTGCCAGTGCCCCCCTTGCTGCTGTGCAAATTCCATGGTTGTCTCCCTTGAGAGATTTTCCCCCTAGTGCACTACTGGAGTTCTCTGCCCCCAAACAGAACCTTCCAGCATGGACCCACAGACCCATTTTCTGCCCCTTTTCTTTTGTGCTCAGACCCTGCATGGTCCCTGTCTCACAAGTGCCACTTTCTGGCCTGAGGAATCTGGTGCAATCCCTGCGCTTGGTTTAGGGAATCTTTCCCCCCGTGCTTGATGATGGTCACTGGTTATGATTTCCTGTGAACTCAGATTTTCTGCTCTTTGTGGAAATGACAGAGAGGGGCCTACTCTGGACCAGCTGTTCAGTCTCCCTCTCTCCCTTATTTTTAGGGTGTGATCCTTGAGTCCCTGATGGCAAGTTCAGTGCTACCTGTTGTGCTGAGGGTTCGGTGTCTCCCTGCCTGGAGCCTGTGGGCTGCCCTGTGAAGAGAATGGTCCTGGGATGCAGCTATCTCTGGTGTTTAGGAGGATGGCGGGGAAGGGGCTGGAATACGAAGGGCCAGTCTCAGGCCTCTGGCCCTGCAGCACTGGCTCTATCCCTCTGGATGTCAAAATATTGTGCTCCCTGGAGGATGAGGGGAAGGGGCTGCAGATCCTGGCTGTCTGCTTCTCCTTTCCACTGACCCAGGTATTTGGTTTGGTCTAGATGAGTTATCTTCCAGCCTGATCTTTCACCTCTGAGTTCGGTTATCGCCCTGCCCCTGTCAAAGCGCTGCATTTCCTGTGGCTCTTCACTAGTGTCTCAAACACGCCCCCCGCTGGCCGTGCTGGACCTAGGCATCTTCCTTCCATTTCTTTCCCCGCACTGCATACCCTGCACACTGTTGGCAGCAGCATGGCTAGTTGTTCTTATTTGCATCTAGTAGCTGCCTTGTATCTTTTGTGTTCTGGTAGGGGGTCATCAGGAGAACACGCAAATAACCAACCCCAGCTTCACCTGCCACACAGCCACCCTCCAGCCCTACCCTTCACCATGTACTGTGGAGCGCAGTGTATGCTGTAAAAAAGAAAAGTAACCACAAGGGGAGATGAAACCACACGGCCTGTGCAACATGGTGAACTCACAGGCAAGAGCACACGGGTGCCCGAGTGCTGGGAGGTGCACTGGGTGATGCTGTGTGAGCGAAGGGCTGGTGTCAGGGTGCACACAGGGTGCTAGGGTGAGGAGTGGGGTTCAGAGCTGGGAAGGGTCAGAGGGCTGAGAGTGGGGCCAGGAAGGGGTTGAGTGTTTGGGAGGAGCCCTGTGCCTGGTGCGGGTGTGGGGAGCTGCATCACTTAGGCTTTGGGCTGGGCTGGGCTAGGAGAGCCCAGGCCACCAGGTAGCATGTCCATGTCCCCAGGGACTGCTCAAACAATCGCAGTGGCCCTGAAGTCCCTCACTTGATTTTTAAGTGTTTTTGAAATGTTCTATGTACTCATTTTGTAATTAGGAGGAGAAAAATAGTTATTTTAAAAGTACGCACAGTGTAATTCCTAATACTATGTTTTAAATAGTCTAATACAAAAGTAATGCCCAGATACAAAGTAAACCACCACAAAAACTAAGCCAAAGCATTAATTCACACAGTAAAACCCCGGAAAGAAAGCAAACATCTCCAAATCCTAAGTGCCCAGACCAGCGTCATCGGACCCCCAGGGCTGGTCCACCCAAGCCTGCCAGTCATGTGGTGATACCTCTGGAAAGCCACTGTCCCCGCGCCAGGTGAAGGGCACTTACTTGATCATCTGTGGCACTGTGACCTTGGAGTTCTCCTCAAATGCATTCATCATGAGCCCGTTGCACCGGATGTTGTCCACACACTGGAAACAGAGGGTCCCAGGATGAGGGCCTTGGACTCCACCCCAGGATCCAGGCCCCCAGAAGCTCTGTGATAGAGAGTCTCACACACCCAGCCCCACAGAGGGTTCTGTCTTCAAGGGCACTGTCTAGAGGGCAGGGCAGACACAGAAGGAGGTTAAGGCCCAGCCGAACATCTGCAGGAGCCTCACCAGGCTCCTTGAGCCTCACTTTCTCTGTGGTGAAAAACTTCTGAGTGCAAAACAGGGCCCACCTGAGACCGACCCCTCTGCTGTCCACCCTGAGATCTGGCGAGGACAAGACTAGCCCTGCAGTGCCCTGGGGTAGCTCTCCTTGCCCTCTGCCCAATGCTCTGAGGCTGGTTTTCAACTGCAAATCTGCACATACATGGTACCTGGGGGGTAGGGGTGCAGATAGAGAGGTAGTTCCTGGTCGCCCGTGTGAGGCTCTGAAAAAGCTTCAACCAAGATTCAGCTTTAAATAAAAAGCCTCCACCCACATGACCCAACAAACAAGCAAACAGTGCTTCAGGGGAAGCGAAGTGTTTGTCCTTCTATGGCCAGGGGCTTCAGTTCTGCCACAAGAAGGTCTCTTTTCTGTTCATGGTCAGAATATTCTTGTTGTGAAGCTGTGTGTCAAGGGCAGGCAGGTGTCAGGGTCACTGGGAAGTGGCAGCGGAGAGACTGGCACCATGGATTGTGGGTGCTGGGTGCCCCTGCCTTGAGGAGGTGCCTCTTAGAGGGAGACTTCCACATTAGCCACTCCGGGACCTCTTCTAGCACAGGTTCTGCCGAAGTGAAGGGATCGCATTACCAGTGATCAGATGCAATGGCTCCTGGACCACATTGGAGAGTGGCCCAAAGGATTGTGCCAGCAGGCTGGGCTGGCACAGCTCAATCCTGGCAGGGGCTATGGGCCTGGGCACATTTTGCTGCTCCATTCTGCCAGCTCCCTCCCCCAGGTGGGGCACAATGGCACACTGCTCACCTGGCTGATATCACTGGTCCATGCTGCCTTCTCCTGCCTGGATGAGGCCACCAGGATGACTGTGAAGGGCGGGGAATCCTTGGGCTCCACCCCGATCTTAAAATCCAAGTGGTCTATGTCTTGACCAGATCCTTTGGCTTCCAGTTGCAAGACATGAAGTTGGCATAGTCAGGATGGACACTTCTGAAGTTGAGAAGTGTTTTGCTGGTCCCTGTCTTAGCCATTGTGGGACCTTGATCAGTGGGCATTAGGCCACTGGCTGCAGCTTCCCCAGTGTAGTTTTTCCTGAGCAGGGGAATCCCCATTCCAAACATGGAAATGGAGACCTGGGGTGCAGGAGCAGCTTTTAAGAACACAGGGGCTACCTCAGATTCAGAACCAGAGCCTCAGATCTGCCCCCTGCTCTCCCTGGTGAGTGAGGACCGAGCCCAGCAGGGCGGCCCCTAAGACCAGAGCTGCCTGTGGGTTTGTTGCTGCAGCGTCCTACTACACAAATGTACTCGGCAGCAAGGAGCTCTGATGTCTGAAACTGTTATGCCTGGCTGGACATTTAGTCCCAGTTAGAATTCTTCTATGTAAGAATAAATTCTAGGTATTTCATTATTGCTCTTAACCTACAAAGTCCCTTGAACACTTGAAAGCTCTTTATGGGAAAGACTAGGTCATCAGAGTTTAAGGGTTCTTCCGAACATTTCCATTGACTGGGTAGTGGAACACTGTGGAAGCTCTGGCTGCTCTGCACTCTCTGCCTGTGACTTGGGACCAATGTCCTTTTCCCAACATGGGTGCCCACAAGCCATGTTTCCCTGAGAAATGAAACCCCTTGCCTCCATCTTTACCTGACCTTTATCTCAACCCTATTTGCTGAGATGTACAGAGCCGGCTATATAGAGATGAATGTTTCTTAATTGGCTAAAAGGATATGATTGAGTCCAGCTGAGGTGCCAATGTGCCTCATCACACCAACACGACCTGCATTGAGCCCTGGGTTCGGTCCCATTCTCTTGGGCAAGAATCTCCCTCTCACTGTCCCCACTCCTGACAGCTGGAATGGAGGCTTGAGCAAGAGCCTGTGAAATCTCAGGGCTAAGACCTGAGAGAGCATCTCTGCAAGGCTGTGAGACTCAGAAAAAAGCACATCTTCCAAGCAGCAAAGGCGCTGGCTTCACAGACACTGAGCTGTTAGTCGTGCCTCTAACTGGAGAGTCGCAGTACCTGGTGCTTTCTTCCTCCTTCACCAGCCATGCCTGCAGAAGTTACCCTTCCCAGGCACTCCAATGAAAGTGGTGGGCACTCTGACGCTTGGCCCTGTGGTCTGCTGAGAGCAACCGGCATCCCAGGGCCCCTTGAGTCTGCAGAATTCTCTGTCTCTCCATCCGTGTGCCACACGGCCGGCTGGGAGAAGGAGCCCTCCATGGGGGTTTTGGAACCCTCTGTTTGCCAGGAGCAGACTGGGGTTCTGAGGCCCCATTCCTTCAAGCTCTGACAGTCACCAAGTTTAGGATTCCCTGCTGGGCACAGGGAAGGGGATTCTGGGTGGCTTGGGGGATCCAGCTGCTTCGCTAAGAAGTAGGGTGTCCCTGGGGTGGGTTTCAAGGCTGGACCCCCACCTCCCTGGGTCCAGGAAGAGAGCTGTGCAGTCTGACAGGGCCACCTGAGTCTGGGTTTTCCCCAGGCTCAGTTGTGGCCAAGGCTAAAGACGGTTGGGCTGGTCAGACAGATCCAGCTAAGTCACTGTTGCTATCTGTCCTTCCCTGGGGAGCCCTGGGTTCAGACCCAGAGGTGCTGAGCTACGGCTTCATGACCCCCATGTCCAAGACTGGGCTGTGCTGGGCCTGGAGTACCAAGGTGTGGGGCCGAGCCCTTTCCAGGAGCCCAGTCTGGGACAGCAATGCAGGTCCTGTTGGGGTTGCCCAGTGGGTGTCTCTGAGCCTTGGCAGAGGCCATAATGAAGGGAGATGAGGGCTACCTCAGGTCCAGTCAGGAGAGTAGTGACTCTACCCCCTCACCTAAACAAGGGCCCAATCCCGATTCTGGTGCCTGAGAGGGGAGTCCCAACACACAGATCACAGCTACCCTAGCCCAAGGCTCCCCGCATCCACCCCATCCGCCCTCACCTTCTCTCCTCTCCCCAGGTTCTGTCTCCCTTCCCGGCCATGCTGCTCCCCCTGAGGGGGGCAACTCCTCTTTCTGGACACTCAGGCCTGTGCCCCTTTATCGGTGGCACTCACTTCCCTGCTGCGGTTTGAGTTTGTCCTCCAAGGTTCCTGTGTTGGAAACTTAATGTCCAAGGCAAGAGGGGTGAAGGCTGGGCCTTTTAAGAGGTGACGTGCACATTATTCTGGGAGTGGATTCACCACTGCAGGGAACAGGTCCCTATAACGATGAGTCCTGTCCTCTTGTCTCCTCCCTTCCTCTCCCACCACACAATGTCTTGTGGCAAAGTATGACCCAGCAAGGAGGCCCTCAGCAAAGGGGACCTCTTGGGAGTCATCTTGGACTCCCCAGCCTCTAGAACCATGGGCCAAATAGACTTTCACTCCTTAAAACTCACCAGCCTGTGCCTCTATTACCCAGCAACAGACTAAGACACCCCGCCCTATCCTTCCCATGTGGGCAGATCTGGGGCCCTGTGTACACACCAGTGAGGGGTATGCCCTGAGAACACACAGCCCCCAACCCAGTGACACTAGCCCATCCTAGCAGGCTGAAAGAAGCCAAGGAAATGGGCCAAGGCTGCCCCCTGCTGGCTGTACAACATCTGCTTTTTTTCCCAGCCAAGGCCAAGGTTGGGCCAATCTTTCTGGGGAGCGCACGAATGTGCTGCACACTGACCTTCCTCCTCCGAGCTTTCTGGGTCCTCCAGCAAAGTGCAGTCAATGAGGGACACAACTCCGTTCTGAAAAAAGAGCAGCAGACACACTGTGGACCAGGGCCAAGGTCCTGCGGGAGTCCTAGATGTCAGAGTTGGAGGGCCTTAACAGAGGGTGCTGAGCACTCGTGAGTATGTGTGTGCGTAACATGCCAAGCGAGCATTCCACCTTGCAAGGCGAGGGCTCTGTCTTCACATGAAGCCCAGTGATGACAGTAGAAAAGGACTGCCTTCATGAACCTCCCTGGATGGAGGCCAAGGTTGAGCTATGCTGTGTGACCTCCGTCTGGCCCCACACATCTGTGAATGTCACCTCAGAACCCTAGTTTCACAGAATCTGAGAATCTGTTCCAGGCCAAACCTCTCAAGTTACCAACAGGGAGCTGGGCCAATCTTGTCATGGTTTGTGTCTGGGTGTTCCCCCAAAAGCTCATGCAGTCATAGAGTAGGCTGCTAGAGTTTATGACTGATTCCAGGTCCAATACTGGGATTGCGGGTGTGAGTGCTACACCGCCCTGGGGCGGATAGTTTGCATACAGTGTAAGGGAAAGGAACAGCCTCACTCCCAGCTGCTCCTCCCTTTTGCTCTTGCTGCTTTTGCTGTCTTCTGCCACCATGAACTGTCGCCCTCTGCCACATGCCGCTCTGCCTCGCAGCCAGATGAGTATGGTCTGAAACCTCCACAGACTGTTACTTAAATAAACCTTTCCTCTCTTCATTCTGAGCATTGAGGGTTTTGTCTCAGCAGCGAGAGAAAAGTAACTAAGACAAATCTGAAGGACGGATTATATTATTGTGACTCTTACTTTACAGATGAAGAAACAAATTCTGAGTATTACCTGGCCAGTTACTGGTGGCATCTGGAAAGCTGACGCCTGGGTTCCCGCTGGGTATGCTACTCACTTCCACCATCAGGGCATCCAGCAAAGTGCCTCCTGCTGAGTGTGCGAGTGTGTGAGATCCCTAGATAGATACTGTGCTGAGGAAGAGAGCCTGTGGTGCTCTGAGCCCCACCTGCGGATGCTCTGACCCTTCTCCTTTCCTAGGTGAAGCCAAACTCTCCTCCTCTTGGGTTGGGCTGGGCTTCGGGACAGAAGAATGAAGGGGAAGTGGTGGTATATGAATCTGGAAGCGCAGCCTATTGCCTGCCCTCTTGCTATCTGTTGAATCACCTGTTCTGGGGAAAGCCAGCTGCCATGCTGGGAGAAGAGGTGGATAGTTGAGAAACTCAGGCCTCCAGCCGGTGGTCTTATGAGTTGTCATCTTAGAAAGGGCTCTGGTTCCAGACACACCTTCAGAGTACTGTGGCCTCAGCAGGTGTCTTGACATAAACGCCTGAGCTAAGGCCACAGGGTGAGTGACCCCTGACCCACAGAAACTAGAAGGCAGCAAGTGCTGGTCCTGAGCTCCTGTAGTCTGAGGATGACATCACAGGCTGGCCATGTGGCTCATCTGCCATCTGGATAGGCTCCTAAGGCTGGGCTCTGTTTCCTCCATGGCTGTCAGGACTCATGGGCCTAACTTGGCCCCTGATGTCCTTGGCTTGACTGTCTTGGGATCCTCACTAGCTCTGCCCTCTCGAGGCCCTGACACAGCAACTCTCACCATTGTCAGGTCTGGCAGATCTGTAGCCTTCTCCCTTCTGTATATAAAGAATGATGACTTCAGCTTTGGCTCCGTGGGAGGATGTGTAACAGCGATTAAGAACATAGAATCCGGAGCCAGAATGCCTGTGTTCAAGCCCCAGCTCTGCCACTGACTGGCTCCTGCCTCACTGTGTGCATCTACAAAATGGGAAGTTGACAGTGCTGCTCAGTGGGCTGTGGCAGGAAGTAAATGCACACATCCGTACTTGAGATCACACGTGGCTCTTCTGCAAAGGCTGTTAGCACTGCCGTAAGCTCACTACTGTGCACAAGTAAGCTCACTATTGTTACCTCATCTACTGAGTACTCACTGTGTTCTAGCATTCCTGGGAAGGAAGCAAGGAAACTTCCTTAGCAGACAAGTAAACTGAGGCTTGGATACTCATATGATTTGTCTGGGGTCTTGCTGGGAGTTTGCACAAGGCCCTTATTCTGTGTTCTTTACCAGAATGCTGACCTTTTAGAACTCACAAAAGGGGAAAAATCCTAAACTATAATAAAACCAACAACATAAAACTTGCTTTCAGACTCTCTGAGCAGGTAGCTGTCTGAAGTCTTCCGTGGAACCTGCCTTGCTGTCCCTGACTACTGGGGGACCCACTGGGCCTGGACAGGTCTTCAGAACGAAAAGATTTTCCTTGATACACGACTTGTTGGAACTGGAGTATTCAATATTTTAAAATTAATTTTCCTGGTGCAGACAATGAACTAATTTGTTGATATGGTAACTGAAGCAGACTGTTGATCTCACAGGGCAACAGGAGGTGACGGCCAGGTAACCTCTTCTACAGTTGGGAAAATAGCTTCCCTGAAGCTCTGACTTAATCACTGTACCTCCTGGCCCTTCCTGGCTGCATCATTCTCAGATATGAGCCCAGCCTACTTCTGTGGATGCCATGAGCTGGCAAATGGGGCCCTGGACAAAGGCTTCTCAGTGACAGGGGCTCCATCACCCTTGCTTGACAGACGCCATGTAAGCAGGGACAGAATGGGGCCAGGTCCCGACTTCAGAGCAGTGTGACGCACAGAGCTGTGCAGAGAGCAGTAGACCCAGCCTGGGCTGCACTGGAAGCCTCAGCCTTCACTGAGGAGAAAAGGAGGATGCCCGGGGACTGAAGGCCACATCTCTGGATGGACTGTTGGGCAAGGTCCTGTGGTCATGAGGACACAGGGACTCAGTGCTTCCTCTCCTCGCCCCCTGGGGTGCCCGGGAAATGCCAAGGTCCTGAGATCCTGAGGCGGCTGTGGGCAGGGGCTGCACATGTAAGTGTACACACACCTACAAACATGCACACATATCTACATGGTACATATATATACACACAAACACATACCTACACAAACACACACACACATATCCACACACGCACACACATGTGCATACCCACACACAGACACACACAGTCACACAAACACATGCATACACATACATACACAAGCACACATCAACACAAACACATGCTCACACATATCTGCATACACATACATGGACCTAGGTATGTGTCACACAACTGCACACACATCTACACAAGCACACACACATCTACATAGAACATACATTTACATCCACACAGAACACACCTACACAAACACATGCATACACATATCTATAGATATAAGCACATACACAAACATATGCACATACATCTATACACACGCACACACATCTCTACACACATGCATATAACACACACACTCACACACACAGGCCTGTTAAGGGCCTCTTCACACCCTACTCCTCTGTCCAGGAGTCCAGCTGCAATGAGGCCTTGGGGGCTCTGAGACATGCCTTACCCTTTCCCACAATTCCTCTGGTGGGGGGGCGTGTCAGGGTACCTGCAATTCCCACTCCAGCGAAACCAGGGTGTGTGTGTGTGTGTGTGTGCGCACGTGCGTCTCTGATGCCCCGCCTGCTGGCTGCCTGTGGGCAGGGCCGTGGTGACCAGAGCACCTACCCTCGGCCCCTTACCTTGGTCAGGTGCAGCTTCCCCCCGGAGCCGCGGGTGCAGATTATAAGGTGCTTGGAGAACAGGAAGCACTGTCGCTCGCCCTCTTTCTTCAGGGACAGTGAGCCCAGGCGGCCCCTGGTGATCTTGCCCTTCTCCGACATGGGCACCTGGATGAGGGAGCCTGCAATGGAGAAGGGATCTGAGCCCCGCTCCTGGGGCGGCAGGAGGCCTCTGGTTACTTTGACAGAGGGCAGCACCAAGGGGCCCTGGGACAAGGCAACCCTGGGTCCTCATGAAAATGCCTGGGGACCCCCTTCCAGCCCTCCTCTGCACATGGGGGGCATGGAGGGGTCGCAAGGCACTGCATGCTGGGAAGTGCAGGCCGTGGGCTTGGAGTGGTAGAGCTGAACAGCTGCTTGTTGTGAGGGAGTGGTCAGGTGTACCCCAGGCTCCCCACACACCCGAGATACTGCTAGTCAGCCTTGCCTGCACTGCAGAGTCCGGTCCAGGCTGTGCCTGGGGCCCGAGACCTGCTCCAGTCCCCACCTGACAGGGCTCCGGGCCCCCTTTTCCACCGTCCTCAGGACTCATGAGCTCTGTCCTCGCTTGGCTTGGCTGGGCTGCCCCCTGCACCTCTCACCACAGTCAGGGAAGCCCTTCCCTACTCCCTAGCGAGAGCCCACCCTCTCTTTCCTGGGGAAGTCCTCAGACCCTGTCCCTGCTCTGGCCACAGGGCCCACTGCCTCTGGGACAAACCCCTGTGTAGCCTTCCTGGATCTCCCCAACACAGGCTGCCTCAGACAGGGCATGTGTGGGAAAGGGCTGGCCAGTAGTCCCTGTCCTGCCCACAAGCCAGCATGGCCTGCTGCAGGGGACAAAGGCCATTCCCGATGGCTATGGACAGGTGTGCAGACTGTGAAGGCACTGCTCACTCGGGTTCTGCAGAGAGGCCTAAGAAGCCATGGAAGGCACCTGGTGTAGGGGGCAGGGGCTGGATGGGCTGGCTCTGGGCCAGTGTCTCACGGTGGCTGAGAAGGGCAGTGGGCCACACATGGACTGAGAGCAGAACTCCAAGGACAGTGACCCTTCCCAAGGACAGTGGGCTGCTCTTGCCAGCTTCTTACTGACACAGTATGAAGGCTGTGTGGACAGCACTTGGAGGTCCATTCAGAGGCACCCACCACCTAGAGGGTCACCTGAAAGGCGAACAAGTGACCTTCAGATGCATTGAGGTAAGCATCAGGCCTTGAGCCTCGGAGGGCTGGCCCTGGTGTCCCCCTCCTCAGGGGCCCCCGAACGCCTATGACTTACAGGGTCAGCACTGTCTGTATCATCCCCTGTCTATGCTCTTCTTCCCCAAAGGACATGTCAGTGTTTACAATAAGAAACTCAAGGCCATCCGGGCAGAACTATGTTTACATGTGGAGTGAAGGAAACTGGGAAGTAATAACATGTGCCTCTCTGTGCACAAACACCAATACCCACAGAGCCCCCCAGCCCCCCAGCAGCACAGCTCACTCCAAGGTTGCTCAGCCAGGCTGGCAGGCCGTGTCCCCAAGGGCTGTCCCCTCCACAGCACGCAGGCTCAGCATACCTTGTCTTACAAAGGTCTGGCTGGTGTCCAGGAGGATCTCACAGCCTTCGATGATCATGCGCTCGATGGCCAGGTTCTTCCGGATGTTCTCCGTCTCGCTGACTTCATCGTGCATTATCCTGCAGGAGCAAGAAACGGCATGGCCATTCGCAGGCCACCCTGCCACCCACTTCTCTGGGAGGAGGGGAAGCAGTCTCTAGAATCAAAGGCCGGCCCTGGGAGTCTCCATCAGGCCTATGCTCAGGCTGGGAAGGGTGTGAGTATGGAGGGGTGGACCTGTGCGCCTGAATTGCCCAGGTGTGAGTACTGCGGCCTGACAGCCCAGGAGCTGTCACTCTCACTCCAGCAAAGAAGAAAAGGCGAGGAGGCCTGGTCCTATGTGTAACACCACCCAAGCCCTCAAATGGCTTACATTTCCGGAGCACCTAGAATCCAGCAGACTACTGGAAAGACTGGCCTCAGCCTATGACTTCTGGGACTCTTGTCCTGGGAGGCATGGGATGGAATCCCTCTTTGCAGTTGACTCCTGCAACACCCCAACTGTCCAGAAGAGGATGGCGCATCACTGCTTCTTAGAAACAGCTTAGACGGGAAAAGGTGGATTTTAGTTGCCATTTTTCCCTCGATGGTTTCTGAGGATTCTCTGGACAGAAGTGACTCATTCTGAGGGCAGGGCTAGGAGAGGGGGCTCTGGAAAGGTACCCCACCTCCTCCAAGAGGACCGCAGACTGATTTACCTTCAGATGCCTGAAAGTTTACAAAGTGACCACTGAGAGGGCTGGTTCATAGTCATGGTGTGCACACTCTCCAGTGAAGCCACATGGCAGAGAAAGGCAGCCCTGTTGGAGATGGGTCTGTGCCAAGCCAGCCAGCTCACAGGGAACAAATGGCTTGAGTGTGGGGACCAGCCTCCTCCCCTGCAGGACGTGGGGGTGGAAGTGGGCCAGTCGGGTCTCAGCTCCACACCTGACCCACGTGGGTGCTGGGTGGCTACGGTCATTTAATCACTAGCACTGGTGGCAAAAATGTCATCCTTTTTTCCGCTTTAGGGCTGCACTTCAAGCGTAAACTCACTAGGCTGTTTATTGCTCAGATTGTGACACCCAGCTGGGGCCTCTTCTCTATAAGCCCCCGTTTCCCCCTTCTTCCCTCCACTACTCCCCTGGGAAACTGGGTCATCTCAGCACAGGGTGGCTCCTTGGAGATGGACTTCTGGCTAGAGGCAGCCATGGGAATGAGAACCACTTCTCTTGCTCAGGGTGGGGTTTCCCTGAGGAAGCTCAGTTCAGACACAAGGGGGGACTTCAAAGTAGCAAAATGGGTCTCCAGTATGAAGTGCAGGCCATAGTGGGGCATAGTCCAGGCTCGAAACTGTGCTGGGGACCCATCTGTGCACACAGCTGGGGAGCCTGGGAGGGTTCCTGGGGACCCGAGAGTGATGACATCGGTTATCAGCAAGTGCAGGATGAGAGTCCAGGCCCCCGAAGGAGGGAAGGGTAATCTGTCTTCCTTCTGCTCACTGCCCCATGGAAAGAAGAGGAAGATGAAGAGGCCGTGGTGATAGCGACAGCAAAACCCTTACCCCTAGACTTACCCCTCTAAGGTTAAGTCCAGCACCGGTGGGTGTGGGAGAGAGTTCAGGCTCCCTGTGAAGACCCTGGGGAAGGGCTCAGGGCCTGGACCGTGGGCCTGGGGTCTGATGTCTGGGGTCCCCGCCTTTTGCCTAGGGAGAAGTGAGAAGAGCCTGGCCCTGAGCTTGACAGGATCCGGCTTCTTTCTTCTGTGAATGGCTTCACCACCGCTTATACTCATACCGGATGACACTGGACCCACCTGTCATTCAGCTGGTTTGTGGCAGGATCAGGGCAGCCTGTAATCTGCCTGGTTAGGCCTCATCCACCCTCTGCCTGGGGGACTCCTGACCTGGCCCCTGCTGAACCTAGGAAGCTTTTCAGGGAACTGTTGGGCCTGTACCCCCTGCAGCCTGGCCTCTTTGTCAGCTCTGGCGGCATCTCTGACCAAAAGCCCCTCCTGGCCGTCAGCCTCTGTGAGGTGGAGTCCCTGGACAGGATGCCCAGGCAGCGAAGTCACAGATGCTTTAGGAGACTCAGCTTCTCTGTCCAGATTCATTCCCTTGGTGATATAGCCAGTGCAGGGACTGAGGAATGGCTTTCTCAGTCTTGGACATCAATCTGAATCTCAAGTTCAGTGCTCCCCAGGGAGTCCTTGCCCCTCCAAACCTGCCTGGGTCAACAGCAGCTCTACTCTCTGGTCACCACTCAGAAGCCTTGTTCTCACCCACATCTAATCCAAAACAAAATCCTCATGGGCTCCCCCTTCAAGCTTCATCCAGAATCTGGATGTCTCTTCAACCTCCCTGGGCCCTCTGTACCCTCAGAGAGGAAGTCTAGACTCTGGGGCTGAGAGAGGGCTGGGTAAGGCCGTGTTGGGCCACAGGGATCTCTGGATGGGGTTGAGTCGGGTGCCTTGGCCCTCGCTGCCTGCTGCAGATGGAAGCCTTGAGCCAGGAGCCCCTGCCCTGGCCCTGGACACTGGAGAGCGGAAGAACACAGAGCTCTGGGTGGCTCCTCTCCTGGAAAAACATAATATGAGTGCCTGGGGCCACCTTGGACCCCATCTGTGCCAGGATCTCACAGGACTACCCACAGCTTCAAGCAGGGAGGCCGGACGCAAACCCCGCCTGCAGCCCTTCTATCTAGCCCGTGGGGAGGGTTCACCTGGACAGCCCCTGCCCCAGGGTCCTCACCTGGACCCCCCTCACCTGGACAGCTCCTCCAGTTTAGACTTGGCGTAGTCCAAGCTGTTGCGCTCCACATGCTCGTGGGGTGTGTGGGCCAGGAGCTCATGCAGGGTCAGGATGTACCTGGGGATCTGTGGAGTGACAGACAGGGCCTTGGAAAGTTACGGTGGGGAGTGAGGCGAGGAGAAGCAAGCACAGGCCATCGCAGTGCTGTGAACTGGAAGCAGAGGGGCAGTGGAGACCACAGGAGGCCCCTGGGGCTGGGGCGGGGACCCTACCCTGTGTGCCCCAGCACCCCTCAGACAGGCTTGGCCTATGGGTGGTTGGCTTGATGCTATGTCCTGGTGCCCCCCATCCTGTCCCCATGGCAGCATACCTGGAACATGGGGTAGGTGAGGAAGGTCTCCAGTGTCCGCTCTTCGCAGTCAGGCTTGGCCTCGTAGTGCTTCAGCAGCTTGTCAAAGTCTCGGTTCTGCTTGCAGTGGGCCAGGATCTGGAGGCTGTACTGGTGGTTCCGCACGAACTCCTGGTAGATATTGAGCATGGGCAGCAGGATGTCGAACAGGTCCGCTGCAAGGAGCAGGGGTTAGTGTGGTGAGGTCTCACAGGCCTGTGGCAGCTGCATTCAGGAGGCAGCCAGGTCTAAGTCTAGACATCTTTCCCACAGTGGTGCTGGGACCAGAGGCTGGTGGCCCCCAGGGTCATACTGATCCATGACCAGAGGGCAGGAGGTGGGAGGTACCCACTGCAGGGTGTGGCCTGCACCCACTCTGGCACCCCGGCCTGGGCTCAGGGCATTTCTACAGGGCTGTACTGCTTGCTCTCCCTACCCCTGCTCTGGCCCCCCAGGTCTGCCCTCCCAAAGCACCTCTTTCTGCAGAAGTGGGGGAACAAGCTAAGTCAGCATTTGGCTCTGAGCTGGGCCTCCTGGGTCCCCCATTTCATGACCCCAACCCCTTCAGAGTTCTGGTCTGTCTGTCCTCATCCTCGGTATAGATATTGTACCTCCAAATCCCAACCAGTCTCCCCAAACCCACCCTGCAGCATTTGACAGGATGGGGTAAAACCTTGTGAAATCTCTTCCTAGGAACCCCATTTAAAATCTGGAGGAACCTGTGCTTCCTGCAGTCAGTGCTGACCAAGGGGGAGCTTTAGGGTTAGGGTCAGAGCTGCAGCCCAAAGCCTGGAGTCCATAGGGGACCAAAAGTGCCTGTTTTGCTTTGACCCTGAGGAAAACCATGAGAAGTAGAAAAAGTGCTGATCCCCAGGCCTGCTTGCCCAGCCTGCACGGCTACCAGCCCTGTGGCAGCTGTTTCTGGGTTCTATGATGGAAGTGACACCAGCTCTTCCTTCCCCCACCAGGTGGAGGAAGCAGGAGAACACTAGTGCCTGCAGGACGTGTGGGTGAGATGCAGGGCCTCCTGTCGTCCTCCCTCCTGGTGCCTGGCACTGTGGCCTCGGGGCGGCAGCAGACAACAGGGAGTAGAGACTTCAAGGTGATCACACCTGCTTCTGGAAATCTACTTTGGAAACTCATCCCAGGAACAGCCCCCAAAAGGGAGAAAGCTTTGTGGGCAGAGGCGGTTGTGTCTGAGAGCAGCAACTGTGAACGGCTCTGACATCAACAGAGAGAACCCCTGCCTGGCTCCTGGGGCACCACACAGCTGTCACGTGCTTCCAGCATGCGAAAACATCTTGCTCGAATGTTCAGTGAAAAACAAAGTAAAATGAAAACCTAGCGCAACATAGAAAGATTCAAACCCTGTAACGCAGTGTGTTTACAATCATGTAAAATGGGAGGAAGCTCTCGATGTTGGTGCACAGCGAAAACCGGAGTTAAATGCACAGCTTTTATGATGGACATCTTGGTGAAGCAGAATGATGGGTATTTAAAAACTTTTCTACTTCACTGGGATTTTTAATGTTCTCAAGTGGGTATGTATGTATTTTTGCCAAAGGGAAAAGTAGATTAAAAAAACCCTAAAACTATATCACTCCTAAAAGTCAGCCTTTCCCAACTTGTCTCCCTTCTCTGTCCCCCAGGGGTTCTGTGGGGCTGAGGGGGCCACTTGGGGATGGCCTGTAAGCATAGAATGTCCCCCGTTTCCAGGGTGGCCCTCTGTGCGGACAGCACAGGCTGGTACTCACCCAGAACCAGCGTGGGCCAGCTAGAGATTCGGGCCTTTAGGCCCTGGTAGAAGATCTGGTGCAGAAACATGATGGTTTCACTGCAAGAGAGAACAGAGGCTGGGCTCGGGCCGAGGCCACCCTGCCCTCCTAAGTGGATCCTGACGCTTCCCCTTCCACAGATTATGCAGCAACAGAGCCTATCCTCCGTGAGACTCTCCCTTCCCTTGCTTCTTTCCTTCCTTCCTCTCCCACCCGTCCTCACCCCTTCCTTCCCTCTTTGCAATACTGGAGACTGAACCCAGGGCCTTTGTATGGAGCCACATCCCAGGCTGACAGGGTCTGGCTAAGTTGCTAAGTTGCCCAGGCTGGGCTCAAATTTCTCACTCTCCTGCTTCAGCCTCCCACAGTGTGAGGTCACCCTTGCTGCAGGGCTTCTGTGCAGGACCGATCGGTGGGACAGAGGTCACAGAATGAGTGTGGGGCAGGGACAGGTGACACCTCAACCTCACAGGGCAGGGACAGCGGAGCCACAGCAGAGCAGCTCCTGGATGCCCAGGATCCTGCCCCTTGAAGCTGCTAGGCCAGCCACTCTGGCCTGCGTCCTGCTGTGTCCTCTGAGCTCCGACCTGCTGGGCCCCCTGAGATATGTGGGTGGGCCTGGGGTCCGAAGAACTTGAGGAACAGCTGCTGGTGTTGTGAAGAGAGAGGGTAGGACCCCACAGAATGGGTCCAACCACCTCATCCCCTCCCCAGCTACGACCTGAGCCAGATGCCCAGCGCCTCAGAGCCCCCAGCCCTCTGCGCGGAATGTGAAGGCGAGCGCAGAATCTCTTCAAAGGCTGCTCCCCACCGCCCCAGCGCTGCTCTTGCTTTGAGAATTGAAGTCAGAGAGGCCAAAGGACCCAGAGTTCCCAGCTGCTAAGGCCAGGTTTGGTGCCATGCAACACATCCTGGGGCACTGTCCCAGTCCTCCTGCTCCCCTCTGACCCCCAGGCAGCTGATGGGGCCTGGCCCTGGCTTTCCTCTTACAGGAACACTTGAGACAGGAACAGCAGGAACAGCTCAGCCTGTGTGTTGCCAGGGCAGCAGTCCTGCTCGTGGTCCTCCCTGCCTCTCTGCCCCTGCTCTTATCTGGAGACCGGGGGTTTCCCAAAAGGGTCTGGGAACTCTGTAGGGCACCTGATGTTTAGACAAGGAAGCGGGGGCCCAGGGATGGACAGCATGGTCACTGGAGTCGAGGGCAGCCCTGGGCTCGCTCTTTCTTGGCCACATTCTGTACTCCCGTCCGCTGCACTTGTCCTGCAGCTAGGTGCTTGTGTCCTGCTCTGGGGCACAATCCTCGGAGCCGGGGCAGTGGTGCAGTGCTGAGTGGGCAGCCAGAGGTGCCCTTGAGCTGAGGCAGAGGTCCTGGGGCCTGAGGCAGCGGGGGCCTGAGACAGAGGGGTCCCGAGAGCCCAGAGACTCACAACCCAGAAGGTTTGAAACGTCCCGTGTACCCTGCTCTGCAGGGACAGGTAGGGTGGGAAAGATGAGGGGGACAGAGAAAGAGTGTGATCAGAACACGGCACCTCCTTCTGAGGGACGTTGCACCCCACCAAGTGCGAGGGACAGAAAGCCTGCACAGGCTGAGACCAGCAGGACCCACAGCCAGCGTGTGCACGTTTCTGAGCAGTGATCCATCACTGCTGTGGCTATCTGTGGTTGCCCTAAGTGGCCTCCAGGCTGGGCAGTGCTGCAGGGCAGGATTCAGCTCACGGCTGTGGACCAGTCTGCTGATGGACACACAGGCACCTGCTCTTAGAAGTGTGGTGTCCATATGAAGGTGTTTTAAGACCAAGAGACCAACAGAGGACACATAGTGGTGCACAGAGGAAGGACCCTGGCCTGAGGGAGGTGTGACGGTCGGGGACTTCCCTGGGTTCTTGAAGGAGCCACATACAGGACTTGGCATACATCTAGATCCTTCTAGAAAACCCCAAGTACTGCTACAGTCAAACTCAGGGGGGCTCCAGCAAACACTGCTCAGGACACACTGGGGAGGACACAGGCCAGCTTGTATTCTAGCACTACACAGGCTTCAGAGAGGCAAGTCAGGTTCATCCTGAGCTAGAACCATAAAAATACACAAGTGTACCTCAGAGGCACTGTAGTCTGCCCCCTCCCCAAACCAGTATGTCAACAGGTTGAACAGCGTGAATGTTTTCACTTCCTCGTGCATCTAAAAGTTATGTTTACATTGTACTGTAGTCTACCAACTGTACCTGCATTATTTTAAAATGCACATACACTAATTAAAAACACTTCATTGCTAACAATCATGTTCAGGGAGTCCATCTTTGTGCTGGGGGAGGTCTGGCTTTGCTGTTGGCTGGTGAAGGGCAGGGTGGCTGGGTAACTTCTTAAAATGAGACACCAGTGACCTCTGCCACTTTAGCTGACCTTTCATGACAATTCCTCTGCAGCACAGAACACTGACAGCATTTTACCCACAGCAGAACTCCATCAAGACAGGGGTTGGTTCTCTCTCTCAAGCCTGTCGCTAGTTGTCGTCACCACCAGGTTCGGGTAGCACTCTCAGTCTTGTGATCATTCAGTTCTTTCTCATCTTTGGGAGTAGACTCCACTGAAGAAAGAAGTGTCTTTCTTTGCTCCTCCATCAGCAGTGGCTTTTGAGACTGCGGCAGTCCAGACACATCCTCAGGCTGTTTTAAGTTCCAGGCTCCCAGCATTCCCACGCCTGTAGTTCTTTCCCCTGGAGCCTTGGGGCCACCCATGAAGCCTGGGCCAACTTCTTGCACACTCCTGCCGGTGCAGATATTCTGACCTCTGCTCCTGACTCATAAACGTTAATGGTGTCTGGAATGGTGAGTCCTTTCTGGGTTTTCCTTTTACTTTGTGCAGATCTGTTGGCGCAATCACTACCTGTGGTAGCTACAGTTTTGCAAATTGTACTCAAGTAATTGGATGTAAGAGTCAAAGTGCTCCTTGATCTGCAAGTTGCAGAAGGAGAGTTGTGTGGTGGGTATGTAAACAATGTTAATCTTGCACATCTCTGTCAGAGTGCTTAGGATACCATGTATGCTGTCAAGGTGCCTTCATATTTTGAAAGGAGTCTCTTTTCTGAGCAGTAGGTCTCACTAGTCGCCTAAAATAATCATGTTGTAAAGAGATGTACGGTCTTCTAGACTTTGCTATCTCCTTATGGAGAATAGGCAGAGTGGATTTATCATTTATCTTGGACCCTAAAGGTCTTGGGGTTTTTAAAAGAGAAAGGAGCTTTGGCTTCAACCTGAAGTCACCATCTCCGCTAGTTCTAACAAGGGAGCTACCAATCCTTTGAAGCTCTGAAGCCAGACGCTGCCTTCTCCTCCGTAGCTGTGAGAGTCCCAGGTGCAGTCTTCTTCCAGCAGAGTGTGGTTTTGTCTGCACTGAGAATCTGGGTGGTGCGGTGCCGTCATCCGTGCTCTGAGCTGGGCCCTCCGGACAGCGTGCCTCAGCACCTGCTGCTACGGTTCCTGTGATTACCAGCCTTCCCGCTGCTGGCTCCACACCCAGCACACTCAGTGTGGGGGAGAAGAGAGACCGTTTCGGCTCGTAGTTTGGGAAGACTGAGACCACAGGGTCCAAGGCAGGAAAGCTGCCTAGCTCTTGGCAGACAGGAAGTAGAACAGAGAGGAGTGTCGGAGAGGAAGGGGTGAGGGAGCAGGTATAGACCCCGGTGTCACGCCTCTCTGATACACCCAGACGCACCCAGCCACCGATGCCCTGCATAGGTTCCAAAGGCAATCATGTTGCCACTCTGCCTAACCACCGCGCCTTCCGGGAGGTGAGGCCGCTGCTTTCCGTGAGCCTCTCTGGCAGCTGCAGATTTTCCTTCTTCACCTTTCTCAGCCTCCAAGGAACTGAAGTCAGGGCCTCGCTTGAGTCAGGCTTTCGCCTGAGGGGTACAGCCAGACCGCACACTCTCTCCATGTCGGCAGGACAGCTGTTCACTTTCTCATCATATGTGTTCACTGGAGTGGCACTTACTTTTCTTCACGAAGTGTCCTTGCGCTCACCACTTGGCTAACTGGCATAACACGCCTCAGTTTCTGCTTGTCACAGCTTTCTGCATGCCTTTCTCACTGAGCTTTATCATGTTTAGCTTTTGGTTTAAAACAGGAGACACATGACTCTGCCTTTACTTGAATACTCAAGGCCCACTTTAGTGTCATCAGCTGGATCAGGAAATAGGGAGACAGGTGGGGGACACAGGACAACATCCAAGGGGGTGGGGTGGTCCGAACACTCAGTGCTTACCAGTTATGTCCCTCGGTCTTACAAAGTGCCTTTCTTGGTGCCCCAAACAATCACAACAGCAACAGGGAACGCCACGGATCACAGATCAGTATGCAAAAAGGTAATAGTAATCTAATAGAGTTTGAAATATTGCAAGGGCTACCAAAATGTGACACAGAGACTCGAAGTGGGCACCTGCTATTGGAAACCACCTGGAAGACTTGGCCCAGACTGACGCGAACCTGCCATCTGTGAAGCACAGCAGTGGGGTGGGGATGGGGGGCCTTCACTTTACAGGGCAGAGGTTGAGAATTTCACCTGTAATTTCATTACACAAAAATGACTATTATTACCCATCCAATAGAAAATAAATTATATTGACCTTTTGTTGTTTGAGACAAGGTCTCACTATGTAGCCCAGGCTGGCCTTAAACTCACAGCAATCCTCCTGCCTCAGCCTCCCAAGTGCTGGGATTACAGGTGTGCACCATCACGCCCAGCTTCTCTTGTTAATGTTAAGTAACTCTTTGCATTAAGGGTGTAGTCTAGCATGCTGCTGTGAGCCTCCTTGTCAGGCTATTGCTCATTGGTTTTCCATTTTGCCTTGTGAAGCATGCCCTTGTCCGGGATTCTGCCTCTGTGTCAGGCGCCAGGCCTTTCCTCACCCCTGTTCACTATTTTACTGTTTCATTTTTCCTTTGAATAGTGAAGTAGCATTTACTTTGGTTTAAAATGAGAATGAAAGGTATAAACATCATCTTTTCAATTGGACAATTCAAATAAGCCTGCTGTTTATTAAATTCTTACATTGCCAAGTTTGTGTCTCGATTCCTGCTTTATTAGTCTCAGGCTGTTTCCATTACTTTCTAATATATTTCAGCTACAAGTAGTGTTTCTGTGTGTCTGTGTGCCTGTGTGTGTGTTGCTGGGGTTGGAGCCCAGGGCCACACATAGGCTAGCTAAGTGCTCGCCACCGAGCTGTATCCCCAGACTAGAACAGTATTACTTACTTGTCTGTATTATCCCTTCAAACTAACTTCAAACAGACTTTAAAATAATTCTGCACTTTGATTAGAACTGTATTAAATGTGCAGGGATATTAAGGGTGGACACCCTTTGACAGAGACCCCTTCCATCCAGGGTGCTCACAGCTCTCCCTACAGTGATGCTGCCACTGCTCGGTCCTGTGTTTATCTCTAGGCAGTTTGTGTTCTTGTTCCAAGTCTGAATGGGATGCTTTTCCACACTTTAGTTTCTAAGTGGCTGCTGTGGAGTAAGAGCAAAGTAGCCAATTCTGATGGCCTCTGAAGGACTCAGACCCCCAGCTGTGCTCTCTTGGATCTGACCTTTGCCCTGGCCTGCTGTACAGCCCCTCTTCCGTTGGCTTCTCAGCTCTGGCAGTCCCATCCTCCTGCCTCTCGAGAGCATCCTCCCTGGGGCCCTGCACACCACCATCAAGTGATGGTTGTGTTCCATCCCACTTCTCCTCAGTTCACCTGCCTGGTCTCTGCTTCCAATCAGATTTGCAGTTAAAGTCTAAATCAAGCACACAAAAGGCCCTAACCTGGTCCTGAGAGTCTCTGGGTAGTAGTGCCTTTGTCTGCCTCGTGGGCCACTGCTCTTCTCCCCAACTCTCCTGCCATTTCCACCTTATTTCTGTTCCTTGCATTTGCCAAGCCTTTTCCTGCCTCAGGGCCTCTGCACAGGCTATTCCCTTTGCTCATAACCCTGACTCTTTGACTTATTTTTGGGGCACAGAAGCAGAGAGATGAACAGAGAAAGGGGAAATGTATATATGCAAATATGCTTTTTTTAAAATCAAGTTTTGGTAAGGAGAATTGGAACCTTCCTTTTTTTCCACTTTCCTATCACTTGAAGGAGACATGAATGATTCTTTTAAAACACTGTTTTTGTGATCCCTCAGAGGAATATACCAGACAGATTTCCTAACCTGTGGGGCCCTCTGAAGGCACAGTATCTGGCTGCATCTGGCAGAACTGCTGTTTCACACAGTCCTTCACTCATGCCTTCACCTGGCACATGGTTCTGAGGACCCACTACTGTCAGGAACTTGATCAGACACTGCTCTTCCCAGATTGTACCTCAGTGGTAATAAACAAGAAATCATCCTGCAGCCTGCCAGGGGCCACCTCACAGCCAGGCTGACAGACGGGGCTGGGACCAAATCAGGCACACCCGTGTGAGTATGGTCCAAGAGGTTGGGGTGAGTGTTACATTTTTAAATGGTTGGTACAGGAGGGTAACAGGATGGCAGAGTAGAAACTGGCAGCAAATCATAGTTTCTCAGGACCCGGAATCGAGACCTCCAGTAAACAACTGCTTAGCAAGGAGAGAGGCAAAGAGCTCCTGGAATCAGGAAAGAGCCAATGCAAAGCTAACACTCTCAGGAAACAGAAGACAGTGCAGAAAGAAGGAGGAAGTACCTGGAACACTAATCTAGCTCTTCAGGAGCTGGAGGGGACCTGACTCTGTCAGCACAAGGTCAGCCTGCGGGGTCGGCAGCCCCACTGCTAAGAAATGTACCAGCTGTGCTAGTCCAAGGAGAAGCCAACAGCACCCGTGAGCTGCCAGTACAGTGTGGGTTTACTCTGAAAGTGACTGCTTCTGCAGGGCAGGCCAGTGCTGGAGAAGAAATCCTCTGCAGTGCTCAGCATACTGAGGTGGATTGTATGTGGTTTTGTGAGAGGGCTGGGCCTAAAAGTTCTGGGTCTAAGTCCGACAGACTGGTTGGTCTTCTCACTGCCTCCTCCCAGCACAGAACTCAGCAGTTTGCTTGCCTCTTCACTTGCCAGTGCGATCAGGTATACAACTCTGCTTGGACAACTGCCATGCTCCTGAGTGTATGAACAGAGATCTCTGGAGCAGGGGTGAGGAGCACCTCATGAACCCACAGACTGCAAAGCTAGCTGGAATCAGCAGTGGCTTGAGGTTCACAGAAGGCAACAAATAAATGCTAAAAACACCTGGAGTGAATACTATCCTGAGACACTGATTGCCCCACGGGTAAGTGGGGCACACTCAGAAACATGACAGCTGTGAATCACTATCCCTCCCCTGTATCTGTGGATTCCAGTACTAGGAGCCTGGGAAAAAACCACCCACTCAAATACCTGAACATGGAGCAATCATTTGAACTCATTTCTCTTTTTGTTTCTTCGTTTTGGGTTTTCTTTTTCTTGTTCGTTTACTGTTTTTCTGTAAATTTAATCTATTCTATGTAATTTTTAAATTTTTTTAACAGGGTCTAACTTTGTAGTGCAGGCTGGCCTTGAACTCACTATTTAGCTCAGGTTATCCTCGAACTTGCATTGATCCTCCTGCCTCTGCCTCCTGAGTGCTGGGATTACAGGTGTTACTTTTTATTTTTTAATTGGATTTTTATCTCATTTTCCTCTTTATATTGTTTCTTCTTTTCTTCCTCTTCCTTACTTCCTTCCTTTCTCTCCCTTTTTCCCTGCCTCCCTCCCTCCTTTCCTTCCTTCCTTCTGAGGATAGAACCCAGGGCTTTGCACTGAGCTGTATCCTAGCCTTCAAATTTCTTTAAAATTTTGAGACGAGATGTCACTAAGTTGTCAAGCTGCTCAAGACCAACTTGAAATCATGATCCTGTTCTATTCTTCAGAGGAGCTCCGGTCTTCCCCTCCAGCTTGGACGTTGTCTCCCGGGTTCTAGCGTAGACTCTTTGTTTCCACCCTGGATCCTTCACCCTTCTGGTGTACATTCATAAGCCTTCTGCTGCAGCCCCGTCGGCCTCCTGATACGGACTTGCACGTAACACTGCAGTGCAGTCCAGACCCTGGACTGAATCCTTCGGTCTCCAGTGTGCAGACACCCTCTGCACGCTTCCTCACCCCACTCTGTGGCTGACCATCATAAGCCAACCTTGGAATTTCTTATGCATTTGCGTATCTTGTGTTATATCTGTTTCTCTAGTAAAACCTTGACTGATACACACACAAAAGAAATCATGACCCTTCTGCCTCAGCCTCCCAGAAGGCTGGGGTTAAGGGCATGTGCTACCACGCCTCGATTCCTCCCTCCCTCCCTCCCTTCTTTTTCTTCCTTTCTTTTCCTTTCACTCTTTGTTCTACCTTCTTCCTTTCATTTCACTCCTTTCATTTTCTCTTTTCTCACCCTCTCCCTCTATTATTACTAAACTTCTTGTTATTTTTTAGTCTCTTACATGATGATGATGATTTGAGACAGAGTCTCGCTATGTAGTTCTGGCTAGCTTCGAACTCACCAAGTAGCCCAGGCTAGCTTTGAACTCACAATGACCCTCCTGCCTCAGCCTCCGGGTGCTGGGTTTATAGGCATGCGCCACCACGTCTTCGTTTATTATTATTGCTGATTTCTTCTCTATTGTTAATGGTACTATACTTGTTGGTTCTAATTGGCTTTTACTGTATGTCATTTTCTGTTTTATCCACGTGCTGCCAATAGTACCATGATTTATTTTCTCCTCTTTGAGTGGTGATGGGACTCAACCCTCAGAGGAAGGCTGGTCACTAAGAAGACCCTCACATGAAAGAGGAAGAGACAGAGGCATGGATCTTAACACAGAAACACATGAAGTATGAATAAACAAAGCAACATGACTCCTTCAAATTTCCATACCTCACCAGCAACCCAATGCAAATACAATGAAGTAGATGAAATGCCAAAGAATTCAAAAGACTGATTTTAAAATGATTAATGACTTCAAAGAGGATACAAACTCACAGACGAATGACCTAAGGAAGACAAAGCAGGACATGCAGTGGCAAGTCAGAGAGAGACAGAGAGAGAGACAGAGACAGAGACAGAGACAGAGACAGAGAGAGAGAGATTCTAAAGAAGAGCCAAACGGAAATGAAAAGCATAACTGAAATGAGAAAGAACAACTTCAGTGCAAAGCCTGACCAAGAGAGAGAATCAAACAGAAGACAGAATTTCGGGGTTGGAAGATAAGGTTGGGGAATTATGACACACAGACATCAATAAGCAAAAAAACTCTCAGGAAATTATGAATGAAATATCCAAGAACACTGAGATATGGTTAAAAGACCAAAAAGATGGTGCCTAAGCTCAGACTAATGGCACAGGAACTCTATTTAGTGAAATAATAAGAAAGAACATTCCACATCTTGGTAAAGATATAGACACCCAGGTACAGGAGGAATTAGGACCCCAGCCATGAACAGAAAAGGTCTGATATTATAGTTAAAATGGCAAGAGTTCAGAACAAGGAAAAAGCATTGAAAAGTATAAGAGAGAAACACGAAGTCACTTATAGAGGCAAACCTGTAAGAATAACTTCACGTCTCTGCAGAAGCCCCAAAGGCCAGGAGGGAATGGGACAATGTATTTCAAGCCACTGAGAAAGTAAGTGTCAACCTAGATTATTACATCTAGCAAAGTTATTCCCCCAAAATTCAAGGAGAAATAAACACCTCCCAAGATAAGCAAAACTAAAAATATTCATGACCACTAAGCTAGCATTGCAGAAGATATTTGAAAATATTCTTCACACAGAAGAGTAGATAAGTTATTAAAAATTAGAAAAGAATAAAACATTACAAAAACAACAAAATGACAGGAATTAGTAAGTACTTTGTAAATAGTTGTAATTCCCCAATTGAAAGACACAGACTAGCTGTGTTGTGGTTGGTGTCTGGATGTTCCCCAGAGCTTCGTGCAGTTGTGGGGGCAGGCTTTTCAAAGGTGGCCAGATTGAGTTTGTGATTCATTCATGGTCTAACGCTGGGATTAAGGGTGTGAGTGCTATACCCACCTTCATACAAGAGGTCTGTCTGTCTCTTTCTCGCTGCCTTTTCTGTCTGTCTTCTGTTGCCATGAACTGTTGACCCTCTGCCATGTGCCATCCTACTTTGAAACCAGCCAATTATCAACTGAAACTTCTATAAACTGTCAGCTAAATAAACCTTTCCTCCTTTCTTAACTTGGGTCAGGTATTTTGTCTCAGCAAAGAGAAAAGTAACTAAAACACTACCAGAGTGTATTAGAAAGCAAGATCCATTGTTTTCCTGCCTGCAGGAAACAAACCTCACTAGCAAAGACATACACAGACTAAAAGTGAAAGGATAGAAAAATAGTCAACACAAAAGGAACTTAGAAGCAAGCAAGAGTATCTATGCTTATATCTAATAGACTTCAAGACAAAATTAGACAAAGAAGGCAAAAATCCACCAAGAAGATATAATAATTGTAAATATGTAGTGTGCCCAATTTTGTAAAACAAACATTACTCAACATAAAGGGACACATGTGTCCCAAAACAGTAAGAGTGGATGACTTCAGTACTCCAGTCTTACAAACAGGCAGATTTTTAAAAAGCCAACAAAGAAACATCAGAATTAAACTACACCACAGATCAAATGGACTTCACAGATGTTTACAGAACATTTAATCAAACAGCTACAGAGTACATGGTCTTCTCAGCAGCTCATAGGATGTTCTCCAAATTGATCATTTTTTTTAGGCCCTAAAGCAAGCCTTATCAAATATAAAAATTGAAATAACTTCTTATATCTTATCAGGTCATTAGGAATAAAACTAGAAATCAACAACAAGAGGAACCACAGAAACTATGCAGACACATGGAGGCCGAATAATTTATTTTTGAATGATCAGAGAGTCATTGAAGAAACCAGGGAGAAAATTTAAAAATTCTTAGAATCAAACAAAAATGAAATACAGCATACTAGACTCTCTGGGATATAGCAAAGATAGTTTTAAAGGGGAAATTTAGAGCTACGAATGCCTATGTCAAAAATTAGAGATCTCAAATAAATAACGATGCATCTCAGAATCTCAGAAAACCAAGAACAAACCAAAATCAAACTCAACAGGAGGAAAGAAATAATAAGCATCAGAGCTAAATTAATGAGATAGGGAATAAAAGGATAGACATGATTAGTGAAACACTTTGTCCTTTGAAAAGGTAAACAAAACTGACAAACCCCTAGCCAAGCACACCAAACAAGGAAAGGAAGACCTAATACAACACCACTGGAGGTGAAAAGGGGTGATACAGCAAACACCAGCGACACCCAGGTGGTTATCAGGGACTACTTCGAAAGCCTAAACTCTAACAAAGTGGAAAACCTGAAAAAATAGATAAGTTTCTAGACATATGACCTATCACAACTGAGCCAGGAGGACACATAAAGGCTAAACAGATCAATAGGGAACAATGAGACTGAAGCAGTAATAAAAAGCTTCTCAACAAAGAAAAGCTCAGGGCCTGATGGATACACTGCTGAATTTTACCAGACCTTTGCAGAAGAACCAGTGCTCCTCAGATGGTCCTATGAAGAAGAAAGGAATGTCTTCAAACTCATTTCATGAGGCCAACATCACCCTGATACCAGAACTGGACAATGACACAATAAAAAAGATAACTATAGACCAATATCCTGATGAACTCAGATGCAAAAATCCTTAATAAAGCATTTGCAAACTGAGTTTGACAACACATTAGAAAGATCATCCACCCTAGTCACACTGGTTTCATTCCAGCAATGCAAGGATGGTTCAATGTACACAAGTCAATAAACATAATGTGCATAAATAGAACCAAGGATAAAAGTCACATGAGCATTTCAACTGGTGCAGGAAAAACTTGACAAGATTTAACATCACTTCATGATTAAAGCCCTGATTAAAGCCCTGATTAAAGTCCTTCAACACTGTATGTCGAAGGACCACACCTCAATACAAACCCAGAGCTAGCATCATTTGAGAGGAAAAACTGGAAGCATTTCCCCTCAAATCAGAAATGAGACAAGAATGTTCACCCTCACCACTTCCATTCAATATAGTTCTTAATATTTTACCTAGAGAAATTAATGCAAGAAAAATGAATAAAAGACATTGCAGACAACATGACCCTATCTTTAAAAGATTTTAATGACTATCAAGACCTTTACAGGTGACAAAGTCAACAAAGTAGTAAGATTTAAGATCAACATTAAAAAATGAACAGAATTTTCATTCACTAACAATGGACTGAGAAAGAAATCAGGAAAATAATTCCATTGACAACAGCTACACAATACTCAGAGATCAATCTAACCAGAGATGGAAGACCTCTGCAATAAAAACTTCAGAAGGCTGCAAGAAAGGAAATGACATGAGAAGACAGAAAGATGCTCCCAGTTTTCACAGATTGGCAGAATAATAGTGTGAAAACAGCCACATCAGCAAAGTATTCTACAGGTTCAATACAATCATTGCCCAAATACCAAGTGACATTCTTCACAGAGCTAGAATAAACAATCCTAAAATTCATGTGGAAACACAAAAAACCTAAAATAGTCCAAGTAATCACAATTTAGCAAAAAAGAGTAAGAGCGGAAGCATCACAGTACCCAGTGTCAAATCAAATTACAAAGCCACAGTAATAAAAACAGCATGGGACTAGCACAAACAGACATGTAGACCAACAGCGGACAGAAAAAACCTCACACAGCCTCAGCCGTCTGACAATGAGCAAACAAGCCCACACGACACGATGGTGAGCTGGAGGCAAGACAGCCGCCAACACGCGGGGCTGGTAAAACTGGGCCATCTGCTTGTAGAAGACTGAAACTAGAACCCTGTCTCTCAGCCTGGACAAAACCAGTTCAAAATGGATCAGACTCCTAGGTGTAAGACCCGCGACTTTGCAACTGCCAAAAGAAAACATAAAGGGATGCTTGAAGCCACAGGTACAGGCAAAGGCTGCCCGAGTAGGACTCCAACAGCACAGAAAATAATAGCAAGAATCAACAAATAAGAGTCCATCAAATTCAAAAGTTCCTGCCCAGGGTGAAGAGGCAGCCTGCAGAACAGGAGAAAAATCTTCGCTAGCTACTCTTCCTACACGGTCTAGAATATATAAACAACGCACAAACGCCACCAAAAATTCAACTGATAAGCAGGCAAATGACATGAACAGACACTTCTCAAAAGAAGTACAAATGATCAGTAAGTGTATGAAAAACATCGGAAGTGCAAAGGAGACACTGAGAAATCATTTCTCTATGGCCAGAATCATTGTCAAGAACATAAAAACAAACACTGGTGAGGGTGCTGGGATAAAAGGAACTTTTCTCCTCATGGTGGGAATGTAAATTAGTGTAGTCAAACACTGACCCTAAGCTTAAACCCTGGCCCCTGCCTCTCCACCCCACCTGGAAAACACGAAGTCACTGGCACCACCACACCCTGCCCGCCAGCCTCATTTCCCTGCCGGCCAGGCAGCCTAGATTATCAGTCAGATAATCCCCGTGGTCTGCAAGGACAGGCCCCTGCCAGCAGGGTCTGAGCAGCAAGATACAGACCCCCGCCAGTGGGCGGTACCTCTCCTCACACAGCCACATCATGGTTCCCAGCACTCCATACTGGGCATGGTTTGTTTGTTGTTTCCCAGTAGAGGGGACTAAACCCAGGACCTTTGCCCTAAGCTACAGCCCCAGCCCTTTTTTATTTTGACATAGGGTAGTGTTAAATTATCTAGGCTGGCCTCAAACTTGTGATCCTCCTGCCTCAGCCTCCTAGAGTTCTGGGATTATAAATTTGAACCATCACACCTGGATTGAGCATGGCTTTTATGAAAGGGAAATTGCCCAAACCTGTGAGCTGATTGTCTTGTCTACACAACAACTGCCACAGATGTTAAGTTCAAAGATTTTTCCCCATCTGAGAAGCACAAAATTCACACTCCACGGCCTGGCCACTCTAATGGCAGCCTCTCTCTTCTGCAGGACTCCTCCTAATGAGCTCCAGTAACTGAACCACCAAATTAACCTCAGGTTTCTACCATGCACCTCGGTTTCCACCCCAAAACAAGTCAGAGAGAGCTGTGTGCAAACGTGAGGTGTCTGTTCTTCGAGTGGAACCCGAGCTTTGTGTTGGGGCCTGTCCTTGATCCTGCTCCAGGGCACTCACAGCAGGAGTCCACGCTGAGACCCCACTCTGCTGATTCACACATTCAAGGAAAATGGGCTCGTGGAGAAGACTCCAGCCTGTGATTAATAAGGCATCAGGGGAGCCCTAGGCCCCAGCCCACCCTGCCTTACTGTGTGCCATAAGCACGCCCTGGCCCCTCTCAAGCGGGAGTTCCAGCCTCCTGCGGTGCCTGTGAGGAAGGAAACAGTGACCCTGGCAAGGAGCAGGCCCACAGTGTCCTGCACACAAATATGTCACCCACAGAATGTGGTCCTGTAGCAGGGTGGTGGGACTGCGCCAGCGAGGAAAAAATATTTCCAGCTGTTCTTTATGCTACAAAGAAGTGCTGCTGCCTCCACACGGCCAGATACTGGGAAGGCTCCTGTCCCTGCTCCCACCAACCTGACTTCCATGCACCTCAGGGACTGTCAGCATAACTGCTGGACACACAGGTGGCCTCTGGCCCCAGGCTCCACATCTGCAGATCCAACCACAGGTGAACTGAAAACACTTGGGAGAAACTGGATCTGACTGAACACATACAGATACTTTTCTTACCATTATGTCCAAAACAGCACAGGGTAAGAGCAATTTATAAAGCCTTGACACGGCATTGGGTTTTATAATTAATCGAGAGGTTTCAAATAGATAGGAAGGTGCAAGCAGGGTATATGAAATACTATACTCTTTTCATATCAGGCTCAAGTGTCAGGATTCTGGAGTTCCGAGGGTACCTGGTCCCAGTCCTGAGACAAGACAATAAGTTACACGTGTGAATGTCCAGTGCTGAGCCTGCTTTATGTGTCTGAGATGAATCCTACATGGGGGATGTCTTCCCCACTCTGCACACTGCTGGATGGAGTCTGACAGTATCATGCATCTGTGCTCACGAGAGAATTGGTTGCCAGCTTTCCTTCCTTCTGTGTTTTTGGTTTTCACATAAGGCTTTATGCAGTGAGTCGGGGATGTCTACTCCACATTCAGTGTGCACCAGGTGCACTGCACACTTGGGACTTGCTTTGCACAAACGCCTCCACCTGGCCCCGGACACCTCTAAGAGGCAGCAGCCTTCCACATCATGGAGGCCTTGAGAATTTTTGACCAGAGTCAGTGTGCTCACTGAGGCAGGCACCACTGACCTTGGATCCCTGGTGGGGAAGGAAAGACACAGCTCAGCAGGACATCAGCAGAGCCAGGGAGCAACATAGGGAGGACCGCTTCCATGCAGAGCTTCTGTCTGACCAGGGCCCTGTCCCAAGTCTCCCTGTCTCTGAAATTCCAGCCTCCCAACCACCGGGTTTGTCATGAGCAACGCACCCTGCATGCTCAGCAAGAGAAAGCAGCAGCAGTTGCGGGGACATGGGGGTCTATCAGGAGCTCCTCCAGCCCAGGGCTGTGGAAGGTACACAGGATCCTTGCTCCAGGAGGCCTGCGCACAGCCTGAGAGGCCCTGAGGACAGTCACGTCCTTAATGACACCTATTCAGAGCCGAGGATCAAAGAGGGCACACAACAAATGACCTCCTTTGTGTTTCAGACAAAGGTCCCGTTTCTGGTTCTGGAGGAGGTCAGGAGCTCATTGTTTCTGGCACTCTGCTGTCCGTTTCCACGAGCCCTGGACTTGGCACTCATTGCCTCTGGCTAGCAGTGGGGAACAGCGACCACTCTTGCCTGCTGGACTCAGCCCCCCGCAGGGCCACAGCTGACTCTGCTACTGAGTCCCCTCCCCAGGCTGAGCCTCCAAGGCTGACCCTGACATTTTCCACTGAGGTCTCGGGGCCCCAGCTGCCTTCAGCACCAAACCCTGGTCTTGCCTCTAGACCCTTGTTCGGCTGTTTCTCAGCCTAGAAAAGTGTCTTTTAAATCACACTTGCACACCACAGGCAGGGCTTATGTCTGTTTCCTCGTCATGTCTGCTCAGTGGTGCCCTGAAGGTGGAGATCCAGAAGGCTCACCTTGTGTCCTTGTCTGTGGACCGGTTGTCAGTGGAATAGAAGGAAGGCCCTGTCCTGCCCCTTGCTTGCACCTGAATCAGGGCTGGGTCCCTATCCTACCACTAGGGAGGTAGGGGAGACCACAGTCCTGCTGCGGAGGGTCCACAAACTCTGCTTCTCTTTCTTTTTGAGGTCACTGTTGAAAAGGCAAGCTTTAAGCTGGGGGTACAGCTCAGCAGCATGGCACCCGCCTGGCAAGCAAAAGGTCCTGAGCTTAATTCCAGGTTCCAAAAGAAACTAAGCCAACTTCACTAGAAGATGAACGCCCCCCCTTCCCTTCCCCTCGTCATCTGCTCTCAGTTGAAATTATCCGAGCTGATCCATTCAGTTCTTAAAAGATGAGATATAAAATCCTGTTGTGACTTTTTCTGAGCAACTTTTGAACAGGTTCTGTGAGCTGCACAAACATTTTTAACCAAAGATTTACAGTGAAAAGACTTCTATTGAAGATCAAGCGATGCAGTCTAACAAAATCAAGGAAAAATCAATACATGAAAAAG
This sequence comes from Dinomys branickii, assembly GCA_004027595.1. Lineage (NCBI taxonomy): Eukaryota > Metazoa > Chordata > Mammalia > Rodentia > Dinomyidae > Dinomys > Dinomys branickii. The sequence continues at coordinate 144,132 of PVLD010001889.1, read as the reverse complement.
GACATCAAGCTCTCTGCAGCACGGACCTCACCTGCCAGAGCAGTCAACTACACAGGCTGTGCAACACTCTTGAGCTCTTCTCCTTGTGCAGCCACAGCCGACGCCTTGTGTCTATGTCCAGCTTCAGGCTCCTTGCAGCTAGCAGGCAGTACCGTGGCACCTCCCTGGTTCTGGGAGTGCCAGTCCCTGGGCTCCACCCAGCCCCCAGGTCCCACGAGCCCAGGAGCTTCCAAGGATTTAGTTGAAAGGAACAGCCATATTCCATGCCCCTCAAAGCTACAGGTCCTATCTAGGTTTTGGAAATAGGTTACCAGACTTCACAGAAAAAATATATCCATTCTATCCTTTTAGTGATTGTCTAATCCCATTTACTTCATGTCTGTGAACTGAGTTCACAGTTTGTGAACAAGCAGCCTGTGCAGTCCAGTGAGTCAGTGTCCAGGTCTCCTGGGGCCAGAGCTGCCTTCCTCCTGCCTGTCCCTGTCCTTTTCTCCTCTGCTCCCACTCTGACATCACACCCACATCCTGCTTGCTTCACTTCCAGCCTTGGCATCCCACTCATGTCTGGGCACCAGGTTCCCCACCAGGTGCAGCCTTGCCACCTCCCCAGGTGCCTTGAACCTGGTTGGGCCCAGGGAGGGTGATGGAAGGGAAGGTAACTGAGGGTCGTGAAATCACTAAGTGATGACTATTTAAAAAAAACACAGTAGGGTGAACAATGAGTACGTACCATATTTACTCTAGTTTACTCTTAGATAAGAATCATTTGTAAGTAACGTTGCTTATAGGTTTTTATTTTTGTTGCTTTAGTTCAGTATTCACAATTTTATCACCCACAAAAAAGCTCCTTTAAACCATTTGCTAAGAAAATGCTTCAAAAAGAGGGTGGGTGCCAGAGCAGAGGCCTGGCTCAGGCACTGAAGCACCTCGACCATAGGTGCCCAAAGACAGTGCCCAGGAGACATTGCTTCCCTGAGGGCCAGAGCATGACACGGAGCAGAGCCTGAGGGGCTGCACTCCCTGAGCCGGACCTGGACTGCAGATCACTGCACCTGCCCAGCACGAAAAATGTGACTTTACTCCCTGGTGTGCGGCCTGGTTCAGGCTGTGGTTGTCCTTGCAGACCACGGTGAAGCTGGTCCCAACGGGGTATTTCATGTGGTAGGGACAGAGGTTTACAAAACCCTGGTGCATGGCGGATGCAGCTTGGCAAGGAGTGGGTCTCACAGGGGAGGGTTGATCCCCTGAGGGAGCTGGTGCAGGACAGACCCTATCTCACTGCTTCTCTTGCATGCACAGGTCCTCCTGGGACCCACCTCCTCAGATCCTCACCGGGAGTCAGCACTGCCCTGTGCTGCTAGGCCTCCCACACCAGGGGGAAAAGTCAACGTTTAAAAAAATAAAGTCCTCAGTCCTCAGCAACACCAAATGGACTAAGACAAATTGTGACTTAAATACTGAAACCAGGACTCCGAGGAGGAGGCACTATTGATGTTCTGGGTGGAGTACCTGTCTGTGGTCCCGCCCTGGCTGAGAAAGGACGTTCAGCAGCACTCCTGGCCTCGACCCCCCCAGGTTACAACAGCCAGGACTGTCTTGCTGAATGTCTTCTGAGCATGAAGTGCCCTATGGGGTCGTTAGTGTAAATGGACACTGTGGAGGCCTCTGTTTACACTGCTGCCCAGGACCTCAAACTGTCCATGTGACCTCGGGCTACTTCCTTCCTCTCTGGGACTCCGTTTCCTCAGCTGCCCACGGCAGAGCCAGGACTGGGCTCACATCACCATGCAATCAGCCCCCTTTCTCCTGACCAGCCCCAGGTGCTCACCTATTCAGGAAGATGCTGCTGACATCATCGTGCGTGATCGGTGGCTTCTTGGAACTGGCTGCCATGCGCAATGGGCGCAGGAAGTTGTTGACAAGGATGTGCAGCTGCTGCACATACTCGGCCTCGGCCTCCAGCATGCTGAAGACCACCTGGTTCCTCTTGCGCATGCTGTCAGCATGGGGCGAGCGGATGTAGTCTTGGATGATGGTCTTCCACTTCCGCCGGCACAGCCAGCCCCGCAGGAAGCTCTGCACCTGCAGAGGCTTGAGTTAGACAGCTACAGGCCCTAGGGCATGGACCATGGCTCAGTCCCTCCCTCACTCATCCTGTAGGGCCAGAGCTCATGTGAGCCAGGCCTGGCTCTGAATCCTGCCTAATGCTGAACATGTGCTTAGGACTCTCAGCCACTTCCCATGTGTGAGATGGGTCTAAAAAGATGATGGCTGGGCTTGGTATAGATCAGACTGGACCAGCATCTCTGGAGAATTTGTTAGAAATGCAGGTTTTCAGCCCTCTGCAATTAAAAAAGACCCCAGGTTGCTCTAGAAGCACTCACTGAAGAAGGAAGACTGAGGCCCCGAGTCTCCACACAGAAGGTAATTCGGCAATGAAGGTGCCTGGGCTGTGCCAGGCTTGGCTACCCCTCACTGTGTCTAATGACTTGCCTGGAAGCCCAGAGGATTCCGCTGAAGCTCACTTGGAGAGAAGGCAATGACCAAACTGATCAGCACATGGCAAAGTAGTTCACCTCATGTGTGGGCCTCTCTGGCAGCTCCTGAGCTCAGTGTTTGCTGGCAGCCTCTCCTGACCTTGGGCAAGAGCACAGGTGCTTGACCCATCCTTGGTGTCAGGCTGTGAGAAGTGGCTGGAGTTGGCAGCAACTTGGACGGGGAATTTAACCCCCCATGCAGACACACACACGTGTTTTAGGCTCACTCCCTGCTGGTCCTGGCTGGGCTGTGTGTGGGTGGCACAGGGAGGGGCACAGGGTACCTGTGCCAGGCCCCTGGGCATTTGCTGCTAAGCAGCTGCATGTGGCAGTGTTGGGCCTGCCTCAACCCAGCAGCGCCTCTGAGGTGGGTCTGTTGGAAGGGGTGCTTGGAGCCGCTGAGGCTCTAGGCTGGGAGAACAGGGCTATGGGAAGTGGGGGCTGGTGTCAGCTGACCCTGACCACAAAGGTTGCTGAGGGCCCAGGGGCCACAGTGAAGACAGTGGGTGTAGCCCAGACCTGAGTAGAAGCCCTGTGCTGCTGGCTGGTGGGTCCTCAGAGACCTGGGCTGGTTGGTAGAAGGTGAGGAGTCCTAGATTCTCAGGATGCAGTGTCCCCCAGCAATAGAGGACTTGGGCCCTGGAGCTTCAGAGTTGCTCTGCAGAACGTGGCTGTGCCCACTTGGGTGAGCTGTGTGCCTCTCTGAAGCATGGCCTCCCCAGCATGAGATGGAGATAATAATAAAACCTCAGGCGCTTTTAGTGAGGAGCCACACAATCTTCACCAACCCCTCGAAAAGCATCTGGCACATGGGAAGTAGTTAATGAAGGTTAGATGCTCCTATCTTGGAGAAACCAGAAATCCAGGTATTTGCTGAACCTTTTAAAACACTAGAAATAAATGTAAAGAAAGGAATAAAAATCCCACTGTGGGGGTGGAAGCCTCCACACTGGCACGTTAGGCTTGGCCTCAGGGACACTGAGCCACTGAAGCCTCTCATCTGGGTGGCATCTGGCCTCTGGCACCTCACCCAGCAGGAGTGGTCCATCTGCTGTCTTGAGGGACAGTGAAGTCTGGCAAGCTGCAAACACAGGTCACACTCCCTGCCTGTGCCAGTCTGCCTGGTGTGGTTCTACCCTGTGGCCCTGGGCAGATTTCCGGCACCTCCTATGCGGTCTGCTCCTGAGAACGCTAACAGGGTAGAGCAGTAGGCCTCTTAGAAAGGCCTGGCTGCTGCTGGGTTCTGCTAGGGGCGGGGGGCATTGCTAGAGGCGGTGTGTGTAGGATAGTGGCCTAGGTGAGGGGGACATGGGCGGTGGCCAGGGAGTCTGGGTAAGGCTTTGAGGCATGTGCAGGAGGCTCACTAAGATTCCAAGGCCTGCATCTGGTCCTAGCACCACTTACTCTTCCCTTGGTGCAGCCTCAGTTTTCTTATCTGTAAAATGGGATTACACTACTTTAGCTCACAAGGTAACCAGAAGAAATGCCTGTCCAGGTGTCAGCCTAGACACCCAGAGGTTGGCTGAGTCTGTCTGGAGCCAGCAGCATATGAATGTGGCCCGCCCCAAGGACGCTGCCCACTCCTGGCTCTAAGGAGGGCTGGCTGGACAGGGGCACCTACCTTCTTAATCTTCTTGATGTCACTGTCGTCATCATTGGAGGTGACAGTCTGAGCAGACTGGATGCGCTCATTGTCCTTCAGCAGGGAAGCGATCTGCAGCACAGAGGCAGGTCAGCAACGAGTGGGGCAGGACCTGGCCTGGGGCCAGCAGCACACGGCACAGGCAGCGGGAGGGCTAGTGGTGCCGCACACACCTCCTGCTGCTCTGCACTGCTCATCCGGGGCACGAAGCCAGGTGCACCCCAGACCGCAGAACGTGGGCAGCAGGGCTGCAGGCGTGCCCTCAGTCCGCGACTCTTCCTCCATCCCCCAAATCATCAGTCCCTTTGTATTTAAACTTCCGTCATGGTAAAATATGTATAACCTAACACCATTTTAATCATTTTACATGAACAGTTTAGTGGCACCCAGTATATGTACAATGGGGTACAACCAGCACCACCAAACAGCTCCAGAACTTCTATGCTTTCCCAAGCAGAACCCTACCTCTGCCCACAAAGCCATAACTCCCTGTTCCCTTGACCCTGGCTGCTGGCAAGGTTGCTCTACTTCCTGTGTCTGTGACTATTACACCAGGGCCGCCTCTATATGCAGTCAGACAGGACTTTCTGTGTCTGGCTTATTGCACATCCTGTCCTCAAGGTTTGTCCATTCTGTAGCTGGGGTCAGAATTACCTTCTAAAGGCTGAACACTGTAGTACAGTAATACGTGTTACTATATGCATACGCCGTATTTTATTTAGCCCTCATCTCTTAATGGATATTCGAGTAGTCTATTTTTTTAAGCAGAACCATACTTGGGGATAAATCAGATCAGAGCAGGTGGCTCTCCCCTTCCTGGGCTACGCGGCAGCATTTCTCAGTATGACAGCCCCTGGAGGAGCATACTCCAGACACCGAAGCCTTGGAAAATGAGACAGACCTCGAATGACATTTGAGCAGTCCTAAAAATCTCTGCTATCCATTGGGAGGCACGGTACAACTGTAAGAATGAGATCAAGGGCCAGCGCCCAGAAGAAGCAAGGAGCAACACAGGCTGTACTTCTGGAGCACCTGGGGCCCTGAGGTGGACAGCCCAGAGAGTGTCGCCGGGGTAGGGTCTGTCCAGCCAGGCTCTGCAAGTCCCTGGCTCCCATCTGGTGTTGCAGCGCAGGGGGTTTCCCTGGAAGAATGCTCGAGTTGCCGTTTCCTCTTCTCTTTGCAGTGGGCTCAGGAAGAGGGGCTGCCTCTTCCATTCATTAATGTGCTCCCAGCGCGCCAAGCCTGGCGCCAGGACTCCAAATGTGCTCATCAGCCACATAAATAATTCTAAAAAAATCAGCAACAGCAGCCACAAAAGCAGAAGAAAACACAGCCGTTACTGAGCTCCACACGTCTAAAGATAGTGGCTCGGGATTCTACGAACACAGCCACAGAGGCACGTAGAGCGCGTGGCCATGTCCCTGGAAGGCCACTTGCCGAGCCACAGCGTGAGTGGGTGCTCATAATGGAGCGCACGTGCCAGGGCAGCAAAATGGAGCAGCTGCCCGCTCTGCTCCCTGGTTGCTAAAATTACTCTGGCCTTTGCAGGAGAGTGGCGGAAAATGCCTAACAGAAATGTTCAGTGCGGAAATGGCTTTTCTGTCTTCCTCTTCTCACCTCTCCACACTGCCCCTTTTGTGATCCCCTGAGAATACCTGCACATTGAAATAAAGACTGATTCTGTGGTCTAAAGACAGACAGACAGACAGACAGACAGACACACACACACACACACACACACACACACAGCTCCAGACAGCTCGGAGGGGTGCATGCCCATCCACACCCCCGTGGCCTGATGTCGCCAGCTCCGTGCCGGTCTGTTTCTCCTGCAGCTCTGGGCTCTGCACACTGCACCCCCTTCTCCTTCCCACCTGACCAGTGGATGGGCATAGGATGTGAAACTGGCAGCAGCATGGCTCTGCTCAGAGTCTGGGGGTAGCTGGCAGCAGCACACACTGGTGCTTGTACGTGTCAGTGTGTGTTAGAGGGGCCTGTACTTAACACTGATGGTGCCTCCTCAGCGACAGGCATTCCAGGGTGTTGACTGGGGGCGGGGGAGACAGGCATAAAACAGATGCAGTTAGGTCAGCTATGCTGCTGCACGCTCAGGCACCACTGCTGGCCTTGAGGTCTTTATTTAAGGATCAGATGGGCTGAGCAAAGCCCAGAAAATTAGGAGCCTGAGAGCCCCGGGAACTATGAATGTCTAGGGCTGCCACCCGCTCCTCTGGTGGTGCGAGCTGCCCAGGGCTCAGGGCGGCGGTCTTCTCTCACCCAGCAGGTTCCTTCTAGAAAGGGGCTTTCCCAGATCCCTGGTGCGTTTGGCTGGCACCTACGCCCATCAGCGCCACACTGAGATCCGGATCTAGTCACTCACTGAACGTGGCTGCCTGACTCCTCACTTAACTCAGTGCCTCGGTCCTGGTTACCTTCCCCATTGAGAAAACCTCATTTACCTCCTTCCGGGCACTGTGCAACAGCTCCTCTCTGCCCCTACATACTTTAAGCCAGGTGAGTTGAGTCTGGGCTTCACGGAGGAATTAATCCAGATTTGTTTCTTTTTGTTAGAAACTCAGCTTTCACTAAAGACCCCAGGTTTCCCGCTTTTCAAAGGGCTGTGGCCTTGCTCTGCCCTTCTCCCTTCCTTGTGCTTCCCTCTCACCCCCTCCAAACCCAGCAGCTCCTCCCCCGTCTCCTTCCTGCCAGCCCACTTGCTAACCCCACCAGCGTCTCTGTCGAGCCCTGAGCAGGCCCTAGTGACCAGCTGGGGCTACATAAGTCAGACCCTTCTCTGGAGAAGTTCTCTGGAGTCCATGCTGAGAAAAGGACCAGACAGCCACAGAAGTAACTTACAATCCCATGAGACAGGTCCAGAGAAGAGATGTGTATCTACTGGAGTGGCAAGGGCTCTCCGGAAGAAATTTTGAAGGACGTGTAAGAGTCCAAAAGGTAGTCTAAGAGGGAGAGAGTTTGAGTGCCCAAAGGCTCAGGCTGTGACACACTCGAGGGCGGAAGGTCGGTGGGGAGCGGGTGGTCATGGCTGTCCTTGGAGGGCAGCTCTGCTGAAGCCAGAGCTGGCAAGGTAGAGCCAGGGCTCCCTATCTCCTGGAGCTGTCTTCTCCTTTAACTATTTAACATATTAGGGTTTTATACAACGTTTGTCTGCAGAATGGATTCCAAGGCGGTTTTTATTTTAAAGCTTAAAGAAGAGATGTCTGCAGTGTCCTCCAGAATCGGCCTCTTGAGCTTGGGACAGCCTGTGTGTCAGTGAGGTCTTCTGTTATTGGTAAGCTCCCAGCTGCCCCCCAGGTACCTTGGCAAAGTGCCACTAGGAAGGGAAACCATGCCATGCCAGGCTCTCCAGGTGTGTGCCCTTTGCACAAGGTGTCCTCAAAGGGCTGTTGAGCTACGAAAGAAGAGGCCTGTCTGGGAGGAGATACAGGCAGCTGAGGTGCTGAGCTCCTGTGAGCACAAGTGGCTATACTAGCAGGACGGGGCTCCAGGGGGTCCTGCACAGTTACAGAGTCCTGGGTTCAGAAGGGCCAGCATCTGCTTTAAACTTCTGCTACTGCTGCTAAATTCTGAAGCCCACCCTGTCCCATTTTATTTTGCACCTGGCCCTGAAAATTACATCTGGCCACGAAAAAGATGCAAACGAGTGAGATGTGAACGCTATGACTAACTCCCTAGAAACAAATTCAGACTTGGAGCCTCTGCCAGTTTCTGTGGTGTAAATGCTGTGGACCTGGCCCCCCCTTAACATAGCAAAGATCAAATCAGCAGCTGACAAAATTCTTGTAGATTTAACAACTGGCTCTTGCAAGCTGGGGTGAATGAAGGTCCTATGAGCAAAAATCGAGAAGTGTACACAGGGGTGTCAGGATCAAGGCACCCTGGCTCTTGCATGAAGAGATGTTGCTTTTAAGCTGTGTCATGAGTGTGCCCTCTACTATATCGAAGGTTGAGAAAGTCTGTTTCACGTGACAGCCCGGGTCCCAGGGCTTGGAGACAGAGTAGGAGCCACCACTGAGTAGGCATGAGAGCTTCTGTGGACACTGGCCCTCTTCCTTCTTGCATATTCAGGGTGAAGCTATTTCCCAGAGGCCCCAGGATGGGGCACGCTCAGATGACCTGCTTTGCTGAGTCAGCTTCCTCTCCTTGCTGTGTGCTGCTGTGAATGTTGATGGTGGAAGCCCTGTCTACCTGCGTCCCTGGCTTTGAGTGAGGCTCCAGTGGTGCGGCAGAACCACAGCAGAAGCACAGTGCGTGAGGCACCTGCCTTTGCATGTTAAACTGCTAGGATTTGGGGCTGTTTATTGCTGCATTATGATTCCACCTATCCTGACAGGTCCTGGCATGACCACCTGAAGGGTCAGGAGTGCAAACACTGAGAAGACACAGCTGCTGTGGGAAGCAACCTGAGGACCCAGGAGAGCAGAGCTGGGAAGGGAGTGTTGGCCAAGGGAGCCAAAGCCCCCAGAAACTCTCAGGAATATGGATGGGAATGGAGGTATGTATGTGGCACTAGAGAGTGGACCTGAGAGTCGGGGGCCACAAGTGATGCTATCCCTCCTAACATGCTGGGGTGTCACCTCTGGGTCATGGGGTGAGTCAAATGCTGGCAGGACTGAGCAGCAGACCCAGCACTGAGGTAAGCTCCTTCCTTTCTTTGGCCTCAGTGTCCCCAGGTCCCTCCAGCTCCGACACCAAGACCTTGGTCTGTGTTGCCAGAGTCACTGCTCACCTGCCTGCTTCTTGTGCTCCCTGCAGCCCTGATGGTTTCTCCTCAGGGTGAGATCTGCTTGTCCTACCTCCCTGGAGAACAGGTGCCCTTGGGAGCAGCTGCTCTTCCTAGGGAGATGGAAAGAGTGACAAAGGACATTGCTCTGCCATTAAGAACTTCCTACCTGACCAGTGGATGGGCACAGGATGTGAAACTGGCTGTAGCATGGCTCTGCTCACTGAGTCTAGGGGGGGTGGAGCTAGCAGCAGCCACCTGGTGTTTGCACTCGGCAGGATTCGTTCAGAGCAGTGGGCATAAGCAGTCCAGCCTGTGCAAAGGTCCAGTCGTGGCCTGGAGCCTGGTGGGAAGATGGCTGAGTGGGCAGGAGACCTGGGTCCCAGCCCTCTGTTGCTCGAGCTGGGAAGGTAACTTGGGCTCTCTTTTCCTCTGTGAGGTGTGGTGACCAATGCTGTCAGGGCAGTTTGGGGACCTGAAGGAGGATGTCAGACACCTATGGAAAGAGAGGCTGAATCTGCAACTGTTGGACGGGATGCCCAGGCTGATGTTACCTTCAGTTCAGAGCTTGGCTGCAGGGTGAGGAGGAAGGGTGCCTTTGGCTGCCTGGCACTCAGGCAGCACAGGCTCATTGGTGTGAGGTCCCCTGCAGAGAGAGCCCTGTGCCTGGTGTTTGAGCTCCTCATTAATCCTCTGAGCTGCTTCAAGTAGGGCCTGAAAGGCTGTGCAGTACCCCTGGGGATCCGCGCACTACTCTGCTGATGACCTGCTCCTGGAGCCCTTGAACTCCTTCTGCCCGGGCAGCTGGAAAGCTGCACATCCCACCCTCTGTGGAACCTTGCTGCAGGCACAGCAGGTGCCCCGCCTAGGGGATGCATGGCACAGAATGAGGTGATGGCATCTCTGTCCAAGCTGTGGCTGTCCCTCCTACCCACTCGATCTGGGACTGAGAGGTCCTGTGGGGCCAACAGAGGAGGCCAGAGGCTACAGCTGGGTGTGGCTTCTCCTCCATGGGTGGGGACAGTTGGCCAGGAAAAGCGAAGCAGGTGTCCCCAACCCTGAGTGGTCTTGCACTGTCCCTGTGCCCAGGACCCTGCAAATCCTAGAGCTGATGGATCCCGGAGGTTCATGCTTCCACTTTCCCCTCCTTGCCTCAGCTGGTGTCTGTGTGATGTGTCCAGCCTATTCTGAGCTTGTGTGGGGCAGAGGGACAGGCCATCAGACCCGCTCATAATGAGCTCTGATGGGTAGAGACCAGAAAGACACAGACAGACAGACAGATAGCCAATGCTTCCCACCTGGGGTGCTGTGGATGTGCAGATCCTGACCCAGGAGGCCTGGGTGTGTCCTGGAAGGGACACTGCTGCCTGACGACCTCTGCAGGAGCTGCCTTCATGGTGGCACAGGAAAGGGACCACACTGGTGCTCTACTTGGCCCGACACCAAGGTGGGCCTGAACCCACCCAAATGCAGGCCTCAACCCCTGCTCAGAGTCCCCAGGCCCAGTCACCTCTGCCTTTAGCCGCTCGATCTCGATCTCCCCATCCTCAATCTGCTGGCGCAGCTGCTTGGCCACCATCTTTTCAGTCTCCACGATCTGCAGGAGGTGCAAATACTTCTGCATCAGCGCCTCGTGCTCGGTGGCCAGGGTGCGGTAGCTGTGGGAAGGCGAGGGGACATGTAGCTCAGACGCTGCCTCCTAGCCCTGGCTCACTCCAGCCCTCCCAAGCCCGCAGTTCCCACTGGCCTTCGCCCCTCCACTGGTCTGGCTCACATTTCTGTCTCTTTTTCTTTCTTGCACATGCACATGCACACACACATGTGCCTTTAGATCTGAGGCTTTGCCTGGGTAGACCTTCTGTCTGCACTTGCCTCCTCCCTCCTTCTCTGTGACGCTTCAGCAAGATGAGGCAAGGGCAGCTTCCCCACAGCCCTAGGTTGGAGCCAAGAACCCAGCAGTCCGTGGTGGGGAGGGTCTGTGGCCAGGGCAGGAGGCTGCACCTGGGGGATGGGGAGCCAGGAAGAGGTGTGGTGCTGGCGCAGGCCACCTGGAGCTAGGGCAGAGGAGGGACCCTGTAGGGAGGGACCTGGGGGAACTGCAACAGTGCAAATCTTCTGTCTTCCATCTTGCTTGCCACCTGCCTCCAAAGCAGGTGATGAGCTGTGAGAGCGCTGTTGGGCTGCAGCACTATGGGGTTACGGTGGGACTTTCTGAGCTTCTGCTATGAAAATGAGTATCAAATGACATTCACCTGAGAGCAAGAAGGAGCCAGGTCTTCCTCACCCACCTCGCATCACATCTGGTGGGAAAAGCTCCTCTTCCTCTTGGCTGGTCTTGCTAACACCAGTGCCCTGACCCTTCTAACAGGTTCCAGGCTGCCTTCCCTCCCATTTCCTGCTCTCCTCTACCCTCACCAGCCCCTTCCATCACCACCACCCTCTCTTCTTTCCCTGTCTCCCTCCCTCCTGAAAACAATGACCTAAGAAAGCCACACACCCAAAACCAGAAGGGGGCTCAGGGGTGCTGGAAGACCGGCAGTCCCACTGGATACATGGAGATGCTGAGCAGCGACAGGCCTGAATGAACAGGCGGCCCTCGTCCAGGAAGGAGCGCAACTGGGCCTGGCTGTGAGGACTGGGCAGCAGGTTTGGAACAAAGCCCTCCTTGCTGGAAGGCAGACTGTGAGCTATGCTCCTGCCCAGCTTGCAGCTGTAACCACACCAGGAGGCTGCCACGGGAGAATGCTGGCTTAGCTCAAATATGTGCAGGGCTCATATCTGCACACAGAATGTGTCTGTGAAAGTAGCTCATGCTCAGGTTGCTCTCAGAGAGCCTGCTGACGCTTCCTTGTCTCACAGGCCACACGCGGTATGGGAGGCTGAGGGCACAGAACTCACAGCTCCTCGGGCCCCTCAGGCCTGACCAGCTCCGGGGAGGGTGCCTCCCTCAAAGCCAGCCTCACCAGGCTGGGTGGTGTATGCCCCAGGAAGGTGACTCAGTTTTCCTTATTTGTGATCATTACTGTGCCTTTCCCCATAGGAGACACCCTCTGAGGCTGGTGGGCTGGCTCCTACTCCGGGCTTTGGCAAGGAAAGCCCAAAGACTGCTGACTGCTAGCACCTGGTTCCAGGAGGCTAAGTGGATGTGATGGAGAGGGCAGGAGCTGTGCCCTCTTCTTTGCATCCCCTGGAAGGGCAGCTGCCTCCTGTGCTGGTGCTTCTAGACCTGTTGTCACTCAGTGCTCACTGGGAGCCAGGCCTAGGGCTAGGGGTCCCTGCATGACCCTGAGTGTCACAGTTCATATCAGCCCATGGCTCTTAGGTTGGGATGAGGCAGGAAGGACACATGGCATCAGAGAGCCCTTCTGATGTAGAGGCCAGTGCCACAGACATGGTCAGGTAGAAAACGCCAGTCATGCCGTGGGGCTGGGTGACCACAGTACATGAATCATGTTGTCGCTGTTCCGCTGGCTGCGGGGAGCCAGGCTCAGTTTAAATGACTTCAGGCCTCTCTCTGGTGTGGGCAGATCCAGTGCAGCCCCGAGATTTCCCTCCTGCTGCACATTTACCCTGCGTGCCTGCTTGCACTCAGGGCTCTGCTCCTGGTGCCGGTGGTGCTGATATGGTGACAGGAAGGCGGTCTGGGTGGGTACAGGCTCTGTGCTGGTGCAGACATCTGGAGTGGGGAGCTGTTGGCTCAAGGGAGAAGACATTTACATGGAAGGTGCATGGGTGAGTGCTGAGAGGAGGTAACCAGTCCTGCACCCTCCACAGCTGGATCCTGCCCAACCCAGGAAGCAGCCTGGGGTGACAGGACTGCAGGGCAGTCCTGCGCTTCCAGACTTCAGCCTCAGGATGCCTGGGCAGAAACCTCACCTGACCCTGAACTGCAGACCCAAGGGACTATGGGATAAGAGATGTTGCTCTGAGATGATTGGTTTGTGTAATCTGTTATGCACCAAGAGAAAATTAAAATGTTCTCTCTGAAATATATATTATTCATTTTTTAAAGTTAAGGTTTAATGAAAAGCACAGATCTTAACCATATGGTTTGATCAACTGTGGTAAATGCATCAACTCTAATCAATACAGGGCATTCTCACACTCTAGGAGGTCCTCTTGTGCTCCAGCCACCCTAGACCCCAGTACCCATTCTGAGCTGTTACTCCTGGCCAGTTGTGCCTGATCTAAAATTTTATATAACTGGACTCTCACAGCATGCATTGTTGTTCTAGAGTCACTCAGTGCACTGATTTTGGAATTTATCCATCCTTCTTATTGCTCAGCATTATTCCACTGCATGGAGTACTTAGGTTGGTTTATACCTTTTCCCGTTGATAGACACCATCACTATTTCAAATCTTTGGTCTCATTTGCATAAAGCTGTTAAGGCATTTGTGTATGAAATTTTTGTGGGTATTTTTCATTTCTCAAGAAGCGTAATTGCTGGATAATCGAGTTGATGCATATTTGACTTTTTAGGCAACTGCCGAAGGGTGTTTCAGGTCGGTTGTGCTGTTTTACACCCTGCAGTACTGAGTTAAGGTAGTTCCAGCCCCTCTCTAACATTTGGTGTTTCCAGTCTTTGTGATTTTAACTATTCCACCATATAGGTTTTAGCGTTTTACTCCCTCTAGAAAATGTTTGTATTAATTGATTTTCTGAATTAGTGCAGCCCTGGTTATAAGGTTGCATAACAAACTGTAATTCCACAACACCTCAATACCTACAAAGTTCCTCTATGTACATAACTTCATTTGACCTTCATATGAGGTGTTCTGCCCTTCAGGGTAACCCTGTTTTTGGTTCTACAGTATTTGATGCTGGGGAGATTGAGGTCAGTTGCTCCCTCTGAACGTGGTTCTACACTCAATCTAACCTTTGACAGCTGCAGCAATTTCTATTCTGTACCACAGCTCTGATCCTGTCACTCCCCTTCAAGGGCACCTCACTGTTCACAGAGGAAAGGTTAGATCTCTCAGCAGGGTTTTTCAGATTAATCGTGGGCTACTGCCATCTGGCTATCCAACCTCTTATATTATGTGACACCCAAACTTTACTTCCTTGTTATTCCTGAATGTATCTTTCCTGTACCAGCATTGTAAATAAAAGGTTTTTGGAAATGGTTATTTCATGCTTGAATTTTTTTTTTTTTTTTTTTTTTTTTGCGGTACTGGGGATCGAACTCAGGACCCTGTGCTTGCTAGGCAAGTGCTTATCCCACTGAGCTATATCCCCAGCCCCTGAGAGGGTTATTTAAAATGGTTGTTAAAGGTTAAACCCATTACATCTGCACCTCAGTCCAAACCCATTAAATCTGTGCCTCGATCCTCCGTTTAGACCAAATGTTACCCTATTTCCACCTTCTCTAGATTTTCCCATTTCCCTGAAGATGGAAGTAATGTCTCTCTCTCTTTCTCGGTCTGTATGCTTTTAACTTAGCACAGCCTTGGTGCCCCAGAGCTATTGCACGTGTGCCTGATGTCTTCCTGACCAGACTGTCTCTGGGAGAACGCCTGGGAGCCATGCATTTCTGCCTCTGCTTCCCGTGTCAGAACCCAGTTTCCACAGCTAAAATGGGATAGTCCTTGAGAACAGAAGTAGATCTTAGGGAAGGGTCACTGCTATGGTCACTGCTATGGTCAACTGGTCTGATTCAAGGCTCAAGGAAGGGCCTTGAGTCCACCCACCTATCCATCCATCTGTCCATGCCCCACCTACACTTTCAACACTCATCCGTTGATTTACCACCTTTCATCTTTCATGCATAAACTCAACACCTGGCGTCGCATCCATCTGTTCATCTTTGCATTCTTGCACCCCTGTTTGCTGAAAACTTCCTCTGTGCTTTTATCAAAGTCCCTGCGAATGCAAAGAATAGTACTGTACCTGAAGGCAGACACAGCAGCACTATCTGCCCAGAGGATGAGTCCGGGTCCTGCTGCTCCTGATGGTCCTCAGCTCTGCCTGGGATTATCAGCCCCAGGTCCATATCCCAGCCCACAAACACATCCTGCTCAGGACCCAAGAAGGACTTAGGCTAGCTTAGAGCCCCTTTTCTCTCCAGCACATTTCTCCTCAACTGGCCTAGGGAGTCTCCCTCCAGAGGGGCATGGACTGTTGAGGGGAGAGGAGGTGCAGGTCAAAACTCAGAGAGGTATAGAGAACTTCAGTATCTGGTGAGAAAACTAAGGTCTAAAGGGAACACAGGATTTGTTCCTGCCATGCAGCACATTTATGTGAGCGCAAGCGTGAGTGGAGACCTTGGTGCTGAGTGACAGGCAGGCTGCATGTTAGGCAGAAAGCAGAGGCTGGCAGAGGGGTGGGCAGAGCCATTCCTGTGTTTCATGACCTGGGGGCCAGCAACATTGGAGGGTCGTCAGGGCTGGCCCAAGGCTGGAGGAGTGGGGGGTATGGCACAGCCATTCCTGATGCTTCTCATTCCCAGTGGCTGTTGGAAGGCACATCCCTGGATGCTGCTGAGGCACACACTCTCCTGTGTTAGCCTCCCTGCCAAGGCCTGCAGGCTGGGGCATACCTGGCACGGGCGATAGCTGCCACCCACTCATCACAGTCCTTCGCATCTTCTGTCCTCAGCTCCAAGGCTTTCTGGTTCTCATGGGTGAAGCTCACCGTGAAGTAATGCTGAATGGAGAAGACACCCAGTTACCAGGGTCCTGGCAGTGGTGGCACTAGCTGTCAATCTAGCTGTCTGCCAGCCCAGATGAGCTGTTTGTGATCACTGGAACACCTTCCTGGTTCACAGTTTCACATACTATTGAAAAAGCTTTTGTACGATGTAACAAAACCTAAGCTTAGGATGTAACAAGGAAGGAAAATCACAAAACACTATTTGCCAACAAATTACACAAAAGCTGGTTTGAAACCACCGGATAGGCTAGAGGGAAGGCAAGGAAGGCACTCGGAGAGAATCTCCCTGCCAGGAACCAAGCACTTCGGTGCTCTAAAGGAGCATCCGACGACTCCTTGAAAACCAAGGATGTGCTCTTCCAGAACAGCATCAGAGCAGACACACCTGAAGGTCTCTGTGTTGGCACATGGGAAGAGCCAAGAGGCATTTAAACAGTTGACTTGGGCTGGGGATATAGCTGAGGGGCAGAAGCGCCTGTCTGGTAAGTGCAAGGTCCTAAATTCGATTCCCAGCACACACACACACACACACACACACACACACACACACACACAGATAAACAGAAGCTCTATTCCACTTATGGGTCTGACAGAGGGAAAGTCAGTTAGTTCAGGCTTCCCTCCATTTTTAGATGAATTTCTGGAAAACTACATAGTTAAGTTTGCTAAAAATTCACTTATACACTCCTCTAAAACTAGTTCTGAAAGGTTTTTATTTCAAATCTGAGTTGGATTTTCCAATTTGACTGAGATCAAACTTTGGCTAGGAGGTACAATACCCCCAGGAAACAAGAGTCTCTCTTTGGGGAGAAGATGGTTGTCTGCAGTGCTAAAGTTCCCATCTCAACGCACACACCCCCTCACTGCACCCTAGCCAGACCTGGAGCAAAGGCCTGATTAATATTCTGATGCTCGCAGTGACAACTCAGTGCTGGTGTCTGTGGGGATAGTGACCCTGGCCTGAGGAAGACATGGTGACCACAGGGTGGCTGTGGCCGTCCTTGGAAGCCTGACCTTGAGGACTCATCTGAAAGATTCCCTCTCAGGGGCATGGCTGATCAGGCCTGACAATGCTCTCCCCTGTCGGCCTACGGTGGCAGCTCAGGACCCATGGGCAGTCTTGGGGACCCTGAATGTGGGTGCCTTGGGTGGCCCTAGGCTGGGGTGGAAAGGGACCTGATTGCAGCCTGTACCCTCCTCAGTTTTGCAGCCTCCAGATGGGTTTTCCTCCTGCCTTCCCACCCACAGAGATCTTCCAGGCACAGACAGGCACAGCTGCTCAACTCCCCACTGTGCCAGGGGGAGGCCTGAGCTCTGCAGTGCAGCACTCAGGTGGCCCCAGGTGGTCCCCAGCCTCCCACAGCCTCCACGCCCTGCTTAACTGGGCCCTTTCTTTTGGGAGCCTTCCTGCTCCCCAGCTTGGCGGAATCCTCTCCGTGGTCCTCTGAGCCCCTAGTTCGCCCTGGGTCCTTATGCATTTCCCACCTGTGACCCCGCACCCTTTTCCCTATCCCAAGCAGCTGAAACCTTTTGCCTGTGGTCCTGGTGCCCAGCAGGCACCGGCCTGGCCCTAGGAGGTGCTGAAAACCCTCGAGGAGCAAATGCCGCTGAACCGTTGGCAAAGGCCAGAAGTCTGAGGCTGACTGAAGAGGTAATGTCTCCCTCCTTGTTGACTCCAGGGCCATGGCTAAGAGCGCAGAGACCCAGAATTTCATGGCAGGAGGGCAGCCCTCCTCAAACCTGCCAGAGCCCCTGGAGCCTGGGCTGCTGCCTCACTGAGGAAGAGCCCCATCAGCACAGACTTATGACACCTGCTGGGCTGTGCTAGGCCTCTGTGTGACACCCAGGCTGTCCATGATGGGGAAACTGAGGCTCAGAGACTTGAAGTCCTTTCCAGGCTGGGTGTTGGCACAATGGGGACCTACAGATGGGTCTGGAGCCCACAGCTGGAAGGCCCATGCTGCCACAGGCAGGGGCAGGAACTTCTCCAGAAAGGAGGTGGACTCAGGGCCTAGCTCTACCCCAGTGTAGCTGGGCATGGGGTGTCCAGGTCCCCAGCCGCTCCCTGCATGTAACAGTTGCCCTTGGAAGTATCTGGGTGGCAGCAGCGCCCTGGGCACCCCGCCCTATGTCCCCAGCGTTCCTGTACAAACATTAAGGTCGGGCTCTGCTCCTGGCTGTGTTGAGCTCCAGGCTCTCGTGATGAATCTCAGGGAAATCCACAGTTGGGTGTGAGCTCCTTCACCACAGGTCTCAGTTGCGCAGTTCCCACTCAACAAACAAAAGCTGCCTTCATGAAAGTCACTGTGCAGATGCCACAGGTTTTTGACTGCTTCTTCCCGTCTCTCCCAGCAGAGGCTGGTAGGAACCAGCCCCTGCTGGAATCCGTGCAGTGCTGTAACTGACTTGGGCACTGCTCTCCACATACTGTAACACTGCAACTCTGAAGCAGTGACTTAAAGACTGAGCTCAGTTTGCCATCTAGAAAATGGGCCAAGAGATAACCCCCCAGGGCTATTGGGGTAGTGAAGGGAGGTGCTGTATCTAAGACATGCACCTGGAGCCTGACACGTTCTGGATTCCCAATAAATGATATTGTTATTATTCAGTTTTCAGTCTAATGCTTCAAAGCATCCTGCTGTAAAATTATATATGTTTGAATCTACATCTACAGCATGTCAGATGAGGGGCATTTAGTAATACTGTGAAGAAGGCCAAACCTTCTGAAGCATTAAGGATGAACTCTGATGTGAAAATCTAACATGTAGAATGGGCTGCTCTGGCGGATGTAGGGTGCAGTCCCAGGGCTCCCCAGAATGAGGCAGGAGCACTGCAGCTTCGTGGAGGAAGACGACATCTTCACAGCGACCCTGGGAGGGACATGTCAAACCCTTGCTGTCATGTGGATTGGTAAACCCTTGGGTTTTGTCCCCGAGTGAGAGGAGTGGGATGTTCCTGTGGGCAGAGTGGGAAGACACTCGGGAGCTGGGCGAGAACATACTTCCCACCTTCCCACAGCTCAGGCCAGGAGAGTGCTGAGCTCAGACCAGGAAGGCGTGCTTTGGGCTGACACCAGAAGAGGCAAAAGGGCAAAGCCACAGCCAGTCTCACTTCTGCCTGAGTGGGTGGCCCCTTGTCTCCAAGCCTCCAGGCTGGTGTGACCCTGTAATGCACCCAGTAAAGGATCACAGGAACAGCGTTCTGCCATGACTGGGGGACAAGCACTTGTCTGGCGGCTCTCAGAGCACCACCCCCATCAGCTGAGAAGGCTATAGTGGCGAGGATTTGCCTGTGCCCCTCTGTCCTCAGTGAACAGGAAGACCCTGAAGTCCATGCTCTCAGCCATCCCGGCTGCTCTGCTCCTGAGAAACCAGGGCTGAGAGTGTTATTACATCAGCTGGGAGAGCCAGCGTGAAGCGCCTCCACTGCAAACCAGCGTGTGGGATGTCAAGGAGCAGCCAACCCTGGGTCCACACCACCCAGCCTTCGGGTGTGGGATGCGTGGTGGGAGGAGAGGAGCCAGGACTGCCAAGCAGGGCCAGGACGGGGGAGCGGGGGAGCACAGCCATGTGGGTCTGACTGCCTGAAATGCTGGCTCTGGGGCCAGAGCCACACCAGTGCCCAAGACGGTGCCAGATGCAGTGGGTGGGAATACACAGGGTCAGGATGGGCCTGCTGGTTAGCCTGGGCCCTGGAAGCCCCCTGTGAAGCCCAGGATCAGAGCATCTTCCCAGGGCAAAGACCTCACCCTTATCTGTGTCCACTTTCCCCAGAGCATGTGGCACTGGCTCCTTAGGCTGAGGGCCCCATGTGGGACTTTACACTGATCCATCCTCATGCGCGGAAGGCAGAAGTAACACACGCTGCACCCACAGGTCCAACTCAGTGAGCGCTTGCTGTGCATCTACCATGCACTTGAGGGTGGCACCCAGCAATGGTGTGGCCCCCATTTCTCTCAAATAATCCTGTGGATTATCGAGAAGCCGTCTGGACCTAGGTAAAAACAGTGTCCTATTAAAACACTCTTCACCAGACTCCAGCCATCCTGTCAAACTGATAGCTTCTTTGGTCTCTTAACTCAAGCATCTTCCACATGCCCAGCAGGTCTGGAGTCAAGGGTTTGTGACCATCTCCCAGATAGTGTCTCGAGTGAGTTGAAGCTTTTCACCCTAGGGGCAGTTCCTCATGCTATGGGGGTACCAAGTCCAGGAGGAGCAGGAGCAGCTGCTGGGGCATTGATCTCATGCAAACATTGGAAAGGATGCTATGCTTCTGTACACACAGACAGCCAAGGGGCAAGACCTACTTCCTGCATGCATTGAACTTCTCTAGAGGGGGATAGCACAACATGAGGTTAGCACAGGAGGTGTGAGTCTTCAACAGATCTGTGCCCAGCAGGGCAGCACTGACCACCTGCTGCTCCCAATTTGCCTCTCTCCTCTGGTGCCAGGACACCTCACAGGAGTGCTCTGGGGACGTAGCTCACACACGCACACACACACACACACACACACACACACACACACAAGCACACACATGCACCTCAGTTTAAGACCTGTGTCGAGAGGGGCTGGTCTGGAGCCAATATAGGATCTCACCTTCACAATTCCCAGACACTTGAAATCTAGGTCTGACTCTGCCAGACTCTGTGATCTTGGGCATCCCTTTCCCTTTTCTGGTCCTCACTGCTATGGTCTGTGGAATGGGAAGGGTGGTTGTGTGCTCTCTCACGTGCCTCTCTGCTTTAACATGCAGTTTCCTAAATACTGTTGCCCAAAATTCAGATTCAATTAAGATTTGTTCAGATTCCACTAAAATGTACTTCAAGCCACCCTTCATGTACAGCACTTAACTCAGTAAAATCAGAATCCCAGAAGAGTCAGTTATTATCCCCATTCTATAGATCACAAGACAGATTAAGACAAGTTCAGCTGTTAACTAAGTCATACATCTAGAATAGTAAGTTGTGATTCCATCTCCAGGCCTGTCAGTCTTCCCCTCCAGGTCCCTGGGAACAGACACTTTGAACCTACGGGCATCCCATGCCCTCTGCTGGCCCAGGAACTCCACTGGGTGAGGGCTGAGAGTGGAGGGCTCTGGGCTGCGCAGACACCGGGACCTCTGGGCTGGAGAAGGGCAAGTTACCAGGGTGAACAGCCAGGTCTCCCCTGAGTCTTTCAGGCTGGTTTGAGCTTATGTAGATGTCTGCTCTCTGCCTCCAGGGTTCCTGCCTGCTTCATCGGTCATTCCCAAAGACCTACTCTCAAACATCCTTGGGTACTCCCGGTGTCAGAACCATCTCCCAGCGCGCAGGGGCTGCTGCGAGGAGGCAAGGGGAGCCACTGGGTAGGCTGAGCTCAGATGCCTGTCCTAATGAGGAGCAAGACTTGTACAGACGCTTTAGTGCTGCCAGTTTAGTGCATCTGCTGCTGAGCAAACTCAGCCCCTGGGGCCACCTGAATGTATCTCTCTGAGCCTCAGTGTCCCTGGCTACTTGGGCCCCGTGGATGCCAGGTTCCTCCCAGTGGTGGCATTTGAGGACTCAGTATAATTACCTTTCCTTAGGCAGCGGAGACTAGATACCTTCGGAGACCTCGGAGGGCGCTCCCTCCTCTCTACCACCCAGGCTGCGCGTGTCCAGGCCCCGGAGCCCTGCGGCAGGGCACGCGAGAGCAGCGCAGTGGCTAGGCGGGCGGGCGGGCGGGGAGGAGCGCCGCGCCCACGGCCCAGCCCTGTGCCCCAGCGGCCTTCGGAGCCGGCCGTGCGCTTCGCTGGACACAGGGGCCGCCACATCGAGCCGCACCCGGGCGGTGCTCGCGCGGACACTCCAGTCCGGGTGACACCACCCCGCCGTGCAAAGCGCGGCCCCCCCCCCCGGTCTGGACGCGGGTCCGGGGTCCTTGCCCGTCCCTCCCCGACGCGCACCCCGCCGCGCCAACGCCCGCTCCCGCACCTGCTTCTCCAGGGGCTCCTTGGCCGAGGGCGCCGGCTTGGGCGAGGGCGCGCGGTCGCACACACAGCCTTCCAGCAGGTACAGCCCCGAGGGCCGAGAGCTCGAGTCGCTCTCGAAGTAGAAGAGCAGGTTCTGCAGCAGCGCGAACCACTTGGTCTGCCATTTGGTGTTGTCGGCGCTCCGCTTGCTCAGGTAGCCCTTGCGCGTGCCGTCCTTGCGCGCCAGCAGCCCCAGGGAAGCGACGTGGCCGTCGTTGAGCCGGATGCCCTTCTGCATGGTGCTCGCAGGCCGCGGCCAGCGCTCACGTCCTCTCCCAGCACGGCCCCGCAGCCCGTCCGCGCGCCCGCGCTCCGCCCCCGCTTCTACACTCGCGGTGGGCTCCTAGATCCGCGGGATCCTCAGCGCCCCGGCCGCGGAGGCCGCCGCCCTGCCCGGCTCGCCGAGGGCGGGCGGAGCCAGGTGACGCGGTCCGCGAGGCCGTCCCCGCACGGAAGGGACACGCGCGCGCGCGCTCTTGGCCGGTCGCCCCCGCCGCCCCTTCCCCGGGTGTTCAGAGCGAATCGGATCGGTTTCATCGAAGCCGGGCACCTGGGGCCTAGCCGCCTCTGGAGCTCCGGCTGTGCGCGGCCGCGGCGCGGCGCAGTGCGGCCCCGGGGTCAGGTTCTGCTCATTTTCTCCTCCGGCGCCCCCGCCCCAGGACTGTATTTCCTGATCCCAGGTGGCTGGAAGAGGCGGATGGCGAGGCGGATCCCGTGGCTCCTCCGCTCCCGGCCCTTCGAGCGGCCTTTGGGGCCGCACGCGGGGCGGGCTGGGGTTGAGGGGCTTATTTTACTTTATTTCCAGCGGTACCTTAATTCCCGGCGCCGCCGCACGCCCGAGGTCCGGCGGGAGAGTTTTCGCAGATGGCCCCAAACCCGAAGGCGGAACCCGGGAGCCTTCAATAGTTGCGCGGGCGCAGTGATACCTTAATGATAGATTTTCCGTGCTTATTTTTAGCTCCCATTCGCCCACACAGTTACTCGGCATTTATCCGAGAACGTCACCGCGCCCGCACGCTGCATCCGGAGGCGCGGGCTGGTGCGGATCAGGGAACGCGCGCCGCGTCTGCCGCAGAGCAAGGGCGCAGAGCGCGGCTCCTCGAGGAGCTGGAGCCCGCCATCCCGGCCCGCCCGCGTGCGGCCCAGGAAGGAGATCGGACGCCCTGCCCTGACACTCGCGCACACTTCCTGGGTCTGGAGTGCTGGGGAAGGGACTAGGGCGGTTTAGGAGGATCCGAGCAGAGGCTCCCTCGGGCGATGAGGAGTAAAGGAGGAGTGGCCAGTGCCCCTCCTGGGCCAACGGGCCAGGCCTGTGTTTTGTGGTGGTGCTGACTTTTCCTCGAAAATAATGAAATAAAGAGGGCAGGTGTTATGTGTGTGTGGGGGGGTGCTAGACATCAAGGGCCTTGTGCATGCTAGGCAAGTGCTCTACCACTAGGCTTCACTGCCCAGCCCTTTTCGTTTTTTAATTTTGAGACGGATTCTCACCCAGGCTGGACTCAAACTAATGACCTTCCTACTTTTAAGCCTGTATAGAATACATGTTGTCTCAACCTCTTCCTTCCTCCCCGTCTCCCTCCCTCCCTTCTTTCCTCTCACTTCCTCTCCCCCCCCTTCTTTACTTGCTAGTATGTGGGGATATTTTTTCATATTACTACAAAAATATGTTTTTGGTTGGGTTTTTTTTTTTGAGGCATAGGCTTGCCATGTGGTCCAAGGTGGCCTTGAGCTCACTAGCCCAGGTTGGCCTCAAATTCGCAGCTAGAATCCTGCCTGTCCACCATTTTCTCTGGATCAAACTTTGTTACAGATAGAGTCCTATGGTTGACTTATAAACATGGAATAAAATGAAAAATAAGCCCAAGATTTGCCTCCTCCTTCCCTGGAGTCGGGACCAGCTAATCTGATCTCTTAAATCACTTTACGGGAGTGGGAGGAGCGGTGGGAGTATGTGTTCTGCTTCTGCCTGCAATATTCTTCCTTTTTTCTTATTTGTAGTTTTTACTTTTTGTAATTAAAAAGTTACTGTAGCACATAGATAAGACCAAGATATGCGAAGACTTTAAGAAATTCTTTCTGTTCAAAAGTTCCGATGTTAAACTTGGGGCATTTGTGGGAAAACAGATGCACCATGAGACCATCACTTTAAGGGAAATAAATCAGGCACACAAACTTAAATATCCCATGGTTTCTCGTATAGGAGAACTCTAAAGTATCAATGAAGAGTAAAGTGAAAGATAGATAATGGGAAACAGGGCGATGCACCTTCTGCAAGTGGGAAGAGGACCAAGGGAGGATGGAGGAAGGAGAGGGTGAGGGGATGAAGGGAGAATCAAGACGTGTCATGTACGTGTCCCAACTCCTGGTGTAGAACGTAATCATTGTGTACTGTAAACATGCTAATAAAAAATAAAAATTGAGAAAGAAAAAAATTTAAAAAGAAAAGCAGGCAAAGCATTAGCTATGTTAGAATGTTCACTGTCCATATGGTGCAGTTCTGGAAAATTCTAGCGTGTCCTAGAGAAGCACGTGTTCTGCTGTGTTACTAGAGGAGGAATGGTTCGCCCCAAGCCTCACATAGCCTGTGGGAAGTTTGTTGTGGAGTCAACATAAGAGAGGCTCTTAAATGTAATTTAGAGAGTCTTAAAAATCCATTATTATTAGGCTGCTTTCCAATTTTTAAGAAAAGTGACTGAGGGGTGTCTTACTGAGTTGATCAGCCCAAAGTGGTAAATAACTGGCCAATAACTCCAAGAGTTGGGAATAACTGGCCCCATCCTCCACATCACACTTCCCGGCCCTCTACAGGTGGTGGGGGCCCCTCAGAGCCCAAGTGCTTTCTGCAGACAGAGCCCAGCTCAGCTTCAAGGTTGGAGCTGAAGTAGGCTCAACTCCAACAGACCAGTCCAGAGGTGTATGGCTTTCGCTCAGAAGTTTACTTCTCTTACACCCAGGTGAAGCTTGCTTATGTAGTGTTCTGGAGTTCTGAGCCTTGTGTCAGGGTAGTCTGCTGTCTCTGTGGTTTGTTGGCACCTGTATACCACATGAGGGGTCCTCTGGGGGAGGCGAGTGTGGCAGTACACACCTGTCTCAGCAGTGGCACTTTCTCTCCTGCAGCACTCTGCTGTGAGTAGTGCTCTGGCCATTCAGCTAGGAGGAGTTGGGAAGTGAAGACTGGCCTTGTAAGGGGAAGGAGAAGATGACAGGTTCTGGTGGAAACCAAGCCTAGGAGAAGTGACCACCGTCATCTAAGCACTTCCATGCGGCAGGGCTGAATTCATGTAATTCTGTAATGCCTGCTGTTGTCACCTCACACTGCCACTCTGGAGCCCAGATAACCAGGAGTACGCAGACCACTGTCTTCTGCCTGCAGATCTTAGGGTTCCCACAGTGCCTCCTGGTTCACAGGTCCAGTTGTTCCGCGGCCGCTGACTCCTCTGTGCTTCATGTTTCTGGTCTCAGCTTCCTCCAGCTCCTGGGGCTGACCCTTTGGGGCCACTCTGCTGTGGCTCCAGGTGACTCCCAAACGCACCGTGTTTGATGCTGACACACTGGGTCAACTTTGGGCTTCCTCTGTGGTTCTCCAAGGCTCTGCTGCTTTGCCCCGATTCCAGATCTCTGATAGTGTCTCCATCTCTGACTCACTGGCATCTTCCCTGTGGCCTCTGAACAGCTCCTGAGAGTGTCTTCTGAGGCTCACACAGAGTTTTGAACCCATCTTTCTCCTAGAGCTAGAGCCAGGAGCCTCTTTCCTTTATTTTTCACATCTTAGTGGACCTAGGTGCTGAGATGTGGGTACCTCTTAGGCCCATGTTGTGCTCTGCAGGTGTTCTTGCCCACATGAGGCCTCCCTGCTTCCATGTGCTGTGAATTAGTAGTCCTGCCCATCAACTCTGAGGTGCAAAATCAATACGATGATGACCTCTCTCCTCTTTTACAGATGAGGCAAAGACTCCTCAAAGGGGATTTCACAAGGATACACATCTGTTCAGCAATGTGGAGTCTTTCACTTGTAGGTCACTTATCTCTCTTTGCCTCAGCTCTCACATCTGTACAATCCTTTTACTTTCTGATGACAATGGCTCACTGCAAAGGCTGTCACCGAAGCTGCACGCTCCTCCCAGGAACCAAGCTTTAAAGCTATAGGATCAGGCTCCAGTCAGTGCAAGGTTCAGAAGCAGCACTGAGTTCTGCCTTGGAGAGGTCAGCGGAGTCATGCAAGTGGGCTGTATATTAGGCTGGGAATCAGATGGCCCATTCTGAGTACTTTCAGAAAGTTTACAGTAGGACTATTAAAGGAGGTATGTCTGGATCAACAAATGGATGGAGCCAGACTCTAGGGCTGGTTCTAATGGTTCTAACGGTGCAGACTGGGCTGGACAAAGCAGTTACTTGTCGCAAGAGGGTTGCATGGGGTCCCGTGACGAGAGCTATGATCATTACCACTAAGCCGCCAGCGTGCTATGGTCACCTGACAGGCGGGAACAGGAGAAATGGAACCCCCTCCCCCCAGACCTCCCGTGGCGTCTCCGCTCAACAGCAGAAGGCAGAGGGCCAGGGAGCCTGTCTGTGAGGTGCACAGAGACTATGGAGTGTGGGCCTCAGTCCTGAGTCATCCATGTACTGAACATGCTGCACACAGCCCCAGCCGGAAAGCCCTGCTGCAGAGGAGCTTGGATTGTAGGCAGCTTGGATTGGGGTCCACGGAGGCCGTGTGTATTGCACAGTGCAACTAGAGGTGATGCTTCTTTGGCTGAGGTAACAGTTCCAGGCCCCTGTGTCTGGCTGCCAGATGTGGCCACCTTAATTTGCAGAAGAGCTGAGCATGATCCTGCAAGCTCTGGACTCTGCGATGCTGCATTGTGTCCACTGTGCCGGTCACCAGCTTTGCTGCCTTGCTCTGGGCAGGTATGGTGGGCAAGGAGGCAGCTGCATATTTGCCAACTGTGGAGGGGTGGGATGCAGTCGTGAGAAGCTCTTGCCTTCTTCGCCTTGTCTGCTCTGTTCCAGCATCTCAAAAGCCTAAGACGCCAGAATTCTAGGTGAGAGCTCTATCTTCTAGAAGAGCAAAGGCCAACACGATACTTTTTTCCTTTGCCACGGGGCTCCACTGTCTTCTCGGATAAGAGTGCCCGGTTTTCTCTAGGTCCCCTGTTTTCCTTAGCCCTGTAGCCCAGTTGATAAGTGGCTCCAGCCAAGCAGTCCACACATTTCACCCTGTGACCTCAGTGGATGGACGGATGGCCACGGGGCCTCAGCCAGGCAGTAGCTCTGGGTAGCCTACAGCTGTGGGCATGGGGTGCTGGCACCCTCTGGCATGGGCCTCACATGCAGCAGCCACTCCAGACACCAATGAGAGGAGATCCACCAGGATAATAACCAGTGTGGAGAGGAAGGAGAAGCAGATGTGTAGGGTGTTCTTGCTGAGTCCACTTTCTGGTCAAGTTGGCCAGTGAGCCCCTTCCAGTGTGGTGGGAGGGTGCCCTGCATTTTGCCCTGAGGGCTTGCTGAAGCGCCTGTGTTCCTCAAATGGCAGTCAGATGGCTCAGATGACCTAAGGGTCACCAGTGGCTGTGTGAGGAGTCCTGATCCCACAGGTGTGGAGGGCACTATGGTAAGGTGGCTCTCCTGTTCTTCAGTGACGGGTGGGATGAGGCGAGGAGGAACTGAAGCCATGGTGTGGAGGAGCTTTGGCCACCTTTGTGTCTTTCTAGGTCACTGGTCACTGGTCTCTCGCAGGGAAGAGGGCAGAATTGCAGGGGGGTTTTTACTTACTGTGCCAATCCATGGAGGTTTTATTTGTTTATTTGCTTATTTGTTTTTTGGGATTTGCACTGCTGGGGTTGAAGTTGGGACCTTTCCCCTGAACTTTCTCCCCAGCCCTTTTTATTTTTACTTTGAGACAGAGTATCTCAGAGTTGCCAAGGTTGGACTCAAACTCCTCCTGTTTCAGCCTCCCAGGGTGCTGGGATCACAGATAAGGGTCACCATACCTGGCTCCTGTGAGTTTTGGCCAACTGTGGTGAGCAGAGCTTCATTTGCTGGAGCTTGGGGCCCTCCTGGTGTTTCACCAACTTCTTCATCAGCCACAGGTCCCTGGGGAGGTAAGGATTTGCTGCAGTGTTTTAGACCCTTTCTGGATTCCAGGTAAGAATTCTGGCCTGTGGGTGCTTAAGAAGGAGCTCAGCCTTTCTCTTTAGGGGCCTGACTGAGCATTTCTGAGTGCTTGGTGGGAAAGCTGATGCTCCAGGACTTCCCCAGCCAGCATTGTGGGCGCAGGTCTTGCTGAGTTGGAGAGGTGAGAGTCTCGCCACAGTCATGGTCTTCTTTTCAGCAAGCCGCCCTTCCCTGACTGCCCACCTTCCAGGGGGCCTGGATTGGATCGGAGCACTGTGGTCTCCTTGGAGGTCGTCTTCCTCAGCTGGCCAGCGCTCATACTGGTGTTCCCTCGGCTGGCTGGCTGCTCTTGCCTGTAACAGGCTCCATTTCCTTCTTGGGCCCCCTTCGGACAAAGGCAGATACACATCCGATGAGTGCGGGTTTATGTTTGGTCAGGATTTCACTTCCCTTTTCTTTCCTGCTGGGCCCATCTTCTGTGTGGTGGCAGCCAGTCAGAGACCAAGTGCTGAGCGAGGGGGGAAGGGGGGCCTTCCACTGTCTAGTCACTGCTATCGGTTGCCTGAGTGCCCCCAAGATTCCCTGGTCCTGCACAGGTCTCGTCAGCAAAACACAAGGTTGCCCTGTGCCCACCCTATCCCTGCTCTTAGTACAGTTAGAAGTGCTGGAGTGGAGGAGCCACTCCCTTCCACCCATTTAATTCTAAACAGCACCCAAGGTCTATCCCTCCTTCCATTGTCCTAAGAGAGGTAGAAAATGAGATGACCAGAATGAAGGAGATCATTGCTGCTCTGGTTAGAACACACTTGTGTTGGATCTCTCAGCTTGACCTCCAGTCACCTTCCCCCTTCTCCCGCCTCATCAGAGGTTCATAAACATGTGCTGCACGCCATGTGTGCAGTTCAGCTCAGAGTGAATTCTGGGGCACTATGCATGTTGAGACCCCCAAGGATGACACTGTGCCTGGTCAGTCACACTTGTCCACCACACCTCGAGACTCAGGAGGTGCATGTGCTTGGCCTCCCAAAAGCCTGCTGCTTCCGTACTGTGACCTATGTGTGCTGCTTTACCTTTCTGTCACCCGGCACCTTTTCTGTCTGTGTCTTGTCTTTGGTCAGCATGGACTTGCCCTGAGTACAATGTCCTGTGATCTTCAGTAAATGAAGCTGCTTGCCACTTGCAAGTGGATGTGCCCTTAGCAGTTTTTCACTCATCTTACATGAGAGCCTGGACTGTGCCTGTCCATCCCATGGTAACTTTCCCTCTGCTGCTTCGGTGGCACCTTGGCTAGGCACCTTCGCACCTTTTCCCTCAGTACCACTCCCTGGTGTCGGGAGTTGTCAATAGTATTGCAGGTCCTTCTTGTCTTGAGCAAACAGCTGGATGGCAAACGCAGTGCCAAAAGTTTATTTCAAAGATGAGGAGGGCTGAAGGGATAGGAGAAGAACAAAGAAAGGGTAGAAGCAAAAATCAGTGCAGGGCAGTCTACACAGGAGTAGTGACAGCAGCCCCTCACGGTGTCTGCACCTTGTGGGAGCTGGAGAGGTTCTGGACGGGCCTTGGGGGCTTGTGATGGACAGGTACCCCCACTCCTCCAGCTAGCTCTGCCATGCCCCACCTATGTGTCCCTTGGATGTGGCCTCTGAGGTCCACTGCTCTAATCTCAAGCTGTGGGGAGGATGGGGTGAGGCTTCTTGTGCTGCACTGCGGAGCAGGACTTCCCCTTCTCTGTGACCCCCAGTAGACAGCAAGTCCCACCCATTTTCCTTTCCACATGGCCCAGGCCCAGCCTGGGAGGGGCGGCTCCTTGAGGACTTACTCCCTGTGTGAGTGCCTCCGACTCCATCTGATTTACCCCCTTCTGGCACAGGGTTTGTGTAATAGGGAAAATAAAAGCCGGGAGCATCTTGAAGAGTGGTTGTGAGAGTATTTGTTCCTGTCTTGCACATGGCCTTGGGAGGGTATGTTCAGGCTTTCTCCTTTAATTATGGTGCTAACTGTAAGGTTTAAAAATAGGCACACTGTATTACGCTGAAGAATTTCCTCTGAATTCTTAGTTTTCTGAGAGATGTGGTCATGAAATGATAAAGGGCTGAATTTTATCAAATGCCTTTTCTGTGGCAGTTAAAGAGCTCTATTCCTTCTTAGCATGGTAATATGGTGGGTTATTAGTATGCTGAATTGTCAGTATGTTCAATTAGCTTTTGAATAATGAGGCAACCTCACATTGTCAGTGCTATTGTGCACAAAGGCCCTTTTTACATGTTGCTGAATTCTGTTTGTTAATATTTTATTAAGGTTTAAAAATCTATAGTGATGGATGATAGGGTGTATTGCTTTTATTTTGTGAAGTGTTTTTGTCTGATTTTGCTAGCAGGTGAATATGGTCTCAGGGAATGAATTGAGAAGTGTTCTGCCATATATTTGGTAGAAGAGATTATGTAGAACTAGTGTTAATTTTTCTTTAACCAACTCAACATAGTATGAGAGCTTGTACTAGCTCATGAAACAAAAAAGAAAATAAAAGGCATGTAGATCAGAAAGGAAGAAATAAAACTGTACCTGTTGTCAGATGACATGAAAGTCTATGTAGAAAAATCCCAAGAAATCTACAAAGAAAAAAATCCTACAACTATGAATTCATCAGAGTTGTAAGACAAAATACCACTATATAAAAATCAATTGTATTTCTATATAATAACAACACATGGAAAACAAAATTTAAAATGCAATGCTATTCACAATTGCTCACAAAATGAAATTCTTACGTATAATTCTAACTAAATGCATAGAAGACACATACATGTAAAAGTATAGAACCTCATGAGAGAAATACAATATTGAAATGAACAGAGGCATACTGTGTTCATGAATCAGGAATTTCAACATAGTGATCTCATTTCTTCTAATGGATATACCATTTTAACTCAACTCCCATCCAAGGTCCAGCAACATTTTTGTAGTATTAACAATTCTAAAATTTATATAGAAGGACAAAGTATGCAGAATAGTTAAAACAATTTAAAAAATAAAAGAAGAAGGTGGGAGGAATCAATCGCTTTGATTTTAAGATATTAATTTAGCTACATGGGATTGGTAGAGGTATAATTGCATAGACCAGTGGAACTAAACATAGACTCCAGAAACAAATCCCAACCAGTATGACTGATACTTGAAAAAGTATAGAAGCAACTCAGTGAAGTGATAATCCTTTCCAGTCAGATGAACAAATATAAGAACCTGGAGTTAAATCTCATTCTGTACTTAACTGTGAGCTGAGTAGATCACAGACAAATATAACATGCAAACTATAAAAACTTTAGGTAAAAACATAGAAGAAAATCATCAGGATGCAGGTTTGGCAAAGAGTACATATGATAGGATGATCAGTTAAAGAAAAAATATCAATAAGTTAGACATAAGCACGATCACTATTAAAATGACCCTGCCAAGATCACTAAAAGACAAGCTGTAGACTGGGAGAAAATATTTGTAAACCATATACTTGACAAAGGGTTCCTATCTAGATATATACATACCACTCAAAACTCAACATGAACCAACAAACAAGACAATTAGAAAATGTCACACATCAAGAACAGGCAGCTGGCAAGGCAGCCAGGTAAGATGCTTGCAGGCGCAGCTACAGAAATGCAGAGGCTTGGTGAGTTACCACTTAAAACCTATTAGAGAAAATGAAATTAAAGGAGATGACAACGTTAAATTCTGGCACAGATGTAAAGAAACAATCTCTCCTGCACTGCTGATGAAAATGTAAAATGGCACAAACATTCTGGGAGTTTGGCAGTTTTTGCAGAAATAAACGTGTGCTTACTATAAGACCAGAAATCACACTCCTGGGCATTTATCCCAGAGAAATGAAAATTTATCCACATAAAATGTGTACAGAAATGCCAATATCCACTTTATTGCATCTCCAAAACACTGAAAACAGCCAGAATGAATTTCAGCAGGCAAGTGGCTGCTGCTGTGACCCACCATGCCATGGAGCACTTCTCAGCAACACAAGAGACTGGTGATTGTATGCATGCAGACCCGGCGAACTCAGGCAAAGTGTTGGTAGAAAAGGGCAAGCGCTGTGACTCTGCTTATCAGTGCTGTAAACACGAGGGAACCATGGCAGGAGAACAGATGAACAATTCCCCAGGTGTCAGAGCTGAAAGGGAGAAGGAGAGAGGTCTTCGTAGTGATAAAATAGGCCTGCATCTTCATTACAATGAGCCCATGAACCTGCACATGGATAAATGACTGGGAGCAGAACACAGGCCCTGCACTGATGTTAGCCTCCTAGCTTTGCTGTTGTCCTGTAAGGACACAAAACTTAACATTGGAAGAAGGCGGAAGGAATAGGCGGATCTGCCACACTCTTTCTGCAGTTTGCTGTGAGTCTGTAATTGCTTCAAAGTAAAAGTTAAAATACAAATGTATTAGGAAAAAACTGGTTCTGGTTTATCATTAACGTGTTCTAATTCTATTGTTTGTGCCTTTAGGGCCTTAGCTGTAAACAATTGATTAAAATTCCATTTTATAAATGTAAATTAATAACTTTACCCACCAACACAAGTGTAGAACAATCATATTGCTGCTCTCCAGTGTGTTAAAATCGTGCTGCAATGTATTTAAAAGTGTGCACTACTTCTCAGTTATTATTTTCAAAGCTCTTTCTGTATTTCATGATTTAGTACCTGTGCTGACTGAAGAAGTTGGTTCTCCTCTGTCCTTGCCTTGTCCTTCCCCAGTCCCTCCCCCTTGTCCTCCAGCCCTCCACATCCTGTCTGATATAGTGCTGTTTGTGTGGACACCATTCATTTACAATCAGTAGCGTCTGGTCCTGGTAGATATGAACTTAACTCTCCTGCAAGTGTCCACTTCCAGCCCCACCCCACAATCCTCATGTGCATCACTATGGCTGCATGAGTTATTCCAAATAAGCAAGCATTTGCTGGTGGCCTCACTTGCCATTTTCCTGCTTTTCTCTGTGCCTGGGGCTCCAGGTTCCCATTTCCTGGTTCCCAAGTGGAGCCTGCCCTGCGCCCAGACCTCTGTTTCTGGGATACCACGTCCTTCTTCTCCTGCAAGGTTCTTTTGCACTTGGCACCTGCAGCTAGGACGTGTGTGACACAGAGCTTCCTTGGATGTGGATAAGAGCCTGCGATCTGCTGTCCCTCTTGATCGGTGGAGTCGCTGGCAATGGTCATTTAGGCTGAAAGTAGCTTTCCCACATGCTGTGAAGGTATTGTTCCACTGTCGCAGGAACTGGAAGAGGGGTCAAAGCCATCTTCTCCCTTCTGCCCTCTGATTTTGCTCCCTGGAAACCGGGAGCCCGTCTTTGGTTGCCGATGTTCTGAAATTTCAGAGATGTGCAGTACACAGGCTTATGAAATTGAAAAAGCTTTTCTTTTGGCCGTAAGCTCCAGAAGTCTAACTTGTAACTCCAGAGCCTTGGGCTGGCTGTTTTGTTTTCTGCGTGCTCATTTCCCAAGGTCATTAATGCCGCTGACCAGTGGGGGAAGGCGGGAAGCGGACAAATGTGAGACAGGTGGGCGGACTGCGGGAAGAGCAGTGCAGGCCCAGGTCTCAGGGCAGCACTGCGGAGCACTAGGGGCTATGGAGCAGAGGTCTGAAAGAAAAGCAAAACCAGGAAGTCAGCCTGAGCCCTGGAGTGCCACACAGTCCCCAAACCACGGGCACCCATAGTGCCTTTGCTTGAGCTAGCCCCTGCCCACGAGAATTCACTTCAGTGATCTACACACGTAGGAGGATATACTTTCTCATGTAAAGGAAGTCCGGAAGTGGGTGACAGGATTCTGGGAGCAGACGGTGGCTCCCTGGTCATGATAGACCCAACCCCTTTCTGTCTTTTTCTCTAACTTTACTAGCATGTTGCTTTCCTCTTCAAAGTCACAAGACGTTGCTGGCGCTTTAACCATCACAGTCAAATTCCAGACAAGAAGAGAAACAGAAGGAGGCAAAGCAGAATTTCCTGACTGGCTGACTTTTTCAGAAGTACCTTCCTGGAAGTCCGTCTAGCCACCCCTACTTTACCTTATCGGCTACTGGAAAAGAATATTGGAAACACTCCCTTAGCTGAAGATCCTGCTGTCTAGAGCAGGTTTCCCGTGCCAAGGAAGAAGAGGAGAGTGAGGACTGGTCCTTGCTTGTTATGCAAGCCTGGTGCTCTCTGCGGTGCGAGGGGTGCACCTCTGCTACCCCCACTTCGCGATGTTTGGACAGGATGTGGTGCTGACCACAGTGCTTCAGTGGCCCTGTCCATGCCACCCCCATCCTACCTACCCTGCACGTGCACTGCCACAGCAGGGCAGGGTATGGCAATGACTGCACATTCCTGTTTGTCTAAGACCCAGAATTCTGGCAACCAGGTTGGGTGGTCCCTTTGATAGTAGCCCTGTCACAGCATCCTGGCTGGCTGGGATTGGAAGTGTCCCTAGGCTGTAGGGTTTTCAGTGGGAAAAGTGGGAAAATTCCAGGTAAACCAGGAGGGGTTGGTGACTCTGGAGGCGCGGATGAAGGTGGAAGCAGCCCTGGACCCTGCAGCTCAGCCTGTCTGGGCCCCAGGGTTCACTCTGTGGACTGGGACCACTTTGGGTTGGTAGGGTTGCAAGCAGGGTGACAGGAGCCTTGTCCACGAATGTTTCTTGCAAACACAGTGTCTTCCAAATATGAGGCAGCTCTTTGCACTGTGTTTACCCTCCTTCTTGTGGTCTGTACCACACTCTGCCAGGCAAAGTGGTTCCTGAAATGTTGCTTCTTTTCCCTCTAAGATGGAGATGCCTGAGGCTGACGCCCTGGAGATCAGCAGGACCTGGCTGCATCTCTGCCTCCTCACAGTCATGTGCAGGAAGCCCCCATGATTTTATTTTTATAAATCAGATCGGATCTGATTCTGAGCTTTCCAGTCACCATGGCTCAGTCCCTGCCTGGAGTTCGCTGCCCTGGAGTGGGGGGCAGGATGCTGAGCCTGTGCCCTTCAGCCCATGTGGCTGCAGATGGCCTCTCCCACTCATGTCCACTTGGCTCATCCTGAGGTAGCATGGCTTTTCTGCCCAGGCTAAGCTCCTGAGGCACAAGAACTCTAGCTCTGTCCCTGCAGATGCCTGGGCACCCCAGAGCTGGAGCCAGAGTCCCCATGTGAAAGGGTGCTGTCGGGGCTGTGACTAGTGTCCTAGGTTCTTGGTATCCCTAACAAAGAATTGATCAGGACACACAGAAACAGGAGCAAAAACACAGATTTATTAGCAAAGATACCCTCCTCCGCATGGAGCCCAGCAGCAAAAAGAGCTCCTGGCCCCACAAAGCCACGTGTCAGAGCCTCTGTGTGGTTTCACAGGCAGAAGCAGCTCTTGGAACTGGAGTGGTGATTCGCTCTAAGCCTCCTTCTTTTTGTTGGAGGAGTCTTTGTCCCTTTGTGGACCTGTGCATAAAAGTACAGTGGCACCCAAAGTCCACCGGAAGTCACTCCCAGCCGTTTAGGGTACCCAGTAGCCTGTGTGCCCCAGGCGTGGCTCCGTCCTCAGACACGGTGCCCTGGTGGTTTCCAGAGAGCTTCTCTGCTGCACCTCCCAAGGCCATAGTGCATGTGCCCTCAGTCCCCCAGCCCGGCACTTCGGAGTTTGAGAGCCAGCTTCTTCTTTCCCCCGGCCCTCAGGCTCCCTCTGCCCAGGAACCTCTCCTCTCTGTCTGCTGCCTCCTGGGCACAACCCTCTGTCAGGGCCCAGACCACTGTGTGGGCTTGTGCTGCCACACAGCCTTCTTCTGGGCTTCTTGCCTGGGACATAACCTCGGTAGCTCGGAATTGGCTACTATGGAAATATTTCTGCCAGGAGCTCAGCAAACACCATAGATCAGCACCTACCCTCACACATGGCCACATGGCTTTGTCTCCGGCCCAACTGAAGCCAGCTCTGAGGACCAGGGCATGGCTTGCACCTCTGTCCCCTGGGATGGATGTCAAGGCATGACCCTGAAAAGAAAGGCAAGACCCTTCACGTCTTGCTGTCTACCCCTTCCAATCTCATGGCACAGCACTGGGCCCTGTGCACCATCCTGCATGTTTGCCTTCATCCTGGGCTCCTGTCCAGTGGTGAAGGACAGTGTCGTGGAGGCATGTCTGACACCCCTCCAGAGTCACTTGAGCACCCCAGTCTGGGCCCAGCCCCCACCTGCTTGGCCGCAGCTCTGCCCTGACCTCCTGGCTTCTGTGGCTCTTTATGTAACCAGGCACTAAATATTCCACCAGGGAGCCTGGCTCCGAAGAATTTCTCATTTTCAGATATTTATGCCTTAAACTGAAGGCCAGATCCTGCTGCTTCTTGTCTCCCGTCTCCATGTGGCATTGTTAGTCGTTTTCGGGAGCTGCATTCTGTAAGTGAATCTGGCAGCTCGTCACAGGTGAGTTCTAAGTCACCACTGACACTTGAAGAAATGCCCAGAATAGCTCAGCCAGCTGAGGAGAGCGCAGATGCGTGCACTGAGGGAGTGGTGGGGAGCTCATCTGCGAGACCCGAGACCCGGGGGAGAGCTGGTGCTCCTCTGAGGACATGAGATGAGCGTTGCCTCTACTGCTTGTCACACTCCTAGAAGGAGGTAGTGGCGGGTTTGTGTTCGCATGCTACAGAGGAGCCGGCCAGGGTGTGGGGAATGGTGAACGGAGAGGAAATTAAACAGGACGGAGCTGGCATCTCTGGCGTGCCCTAGACATAAAGAAGTAGCAAGCTGTTGAGAGATTCACCCATGCATGTATGTATTCAACAGGTTTCAGTGACCCCCGTGTGCTGGCCCAGAGATATATTTAAAGATTAATGAAACAGGACTGTCACACTCAGAGGTTCCTAAGTCGAGTGGAAGCAGCAGACCCTTAACCAAATAATTTCAGTGTCAGACATGCAGGGCTCATGTGCTTCACTGAACAAGAGTGCTAATCTGAAGGGGCAAGTGAGTCTGAAACTGAGCCTCTGCTCTGCTTTCTAAGTCTCCCCTGTAGGGAGCTAGGTCGGCCTGGGGAAGGGGAACCTGGATAGTGGTTAAACCCATGTGGGAGCCAGGCTAGCCATAGGAACCCAGCCTCACATTTCTACAGCATCTGTGAACACCCCAGCTACTAACCCTAGATGGCAGCCTCTTGCCTTGGGCTCCAGACTCTACACAGCCAGGGCCGCGGCCTCTTCCCCAGCCAGTTCCTCTCTGCATGGTGGGTGGCAACAGGGTCGATGGGACCAGATAAGAGTCAGGAGCTGGCTGAGCACAGCCTTGTGTCTGCAGAGGCAAGAGGTTCTAGGGTGGGGCCAAAGGGAACAGGAGCCTGAGGTTTTAATCAAGACAGAAAGGTGCCCTGGGCCCCAGGTCCAAAGGAAGATGAACCATTCAAGGCTAGAGAGGTCCTGGGGCTTCGGCCAGAAGTGTGGAGCCAGAGGCCCAAAGGCCACACAGGCAGAGCAGGGCAAGAGCAGGACTGAGACACAGGTGTGCAGCTGGGCCTGGGCCTGCTTAATGGCACTGGGCAGCCAGTGCCTGGCTCCAGAGTTGGTCAGCGGGGACCCAGGAACTGTGCAGGCTGAGGACCCAGGCTGGGAGGGACCGTGTCCTTGAGAGCTGGACAGACCACCAAGCACAAACCCCAGCCCTTGCCCTCTACCTAGGTGACTTGGGACAGAAGATGAACTCCCATGTCTCTGTTTTCTTGTCCCTAAAGTAGGCAGGACCATGCCCACATGCAGAATGGTTGCAACAGAGTTGGGTGTCATACCAGCAGGGTCTAGCTTATAAGGACTGTGATTAAAGTGGTTCCGGAAACTCTGAACAAAACACTCAGAGTGAGGCTGAGGCACAGCCCAAGCAGCTCTCCAGCATGAGGAGGGGACAGGCTACCTGTCCCCAGCTGTTCAAGCAACACCTTCTGCCCCACAGCTTGGGAAAGAGATTTGATAATGTGGCTCCTTCCTTTACCAGAAGAAATTCAGTGAGCCCACTTCCAAGTCTGTCTATCAAGGACAGTGATTGCTGTGTCCAGGCCAGCTGGAGGTGAGACTGCTGTTCCTGCTGTCACAGCACGGTGTCAGACACTTGCAACAGGTTGTCAGACTGGGACTGGACAAAAAGCACAGAAGATCAAAGCTTATGTAAGAGTGAGTATCTCATACCCCTGCACAGAACATGTTAAAACAAAACACCGAGGACCAGAGCTCTGGGAGTTCTGAGAGTGCAGACAGTAACGAGAGGGGCGTGTGACTGTCACAGGGACAGGAGCAGCTGGAAGAGCCGCTGTGTCCTCACACAGTGCCGTGTGATCTCCTGGAAGCCCCGTCAGGAGACACTGAATTGGGGCAGGCTGAGAGATCAGGCTGTGGCACAGTGAGGACCGGGCAATGTGGGTGGGATGCAGCATCTGGACTCCTGGAGCCTCGGGGAGCCCCTGGATGCCAGCTTGATGTCCATGGGCCTCAGGGACCAAGATGCAGCCCCAGCCCATCTCCCCAGTTTCTGTTTACCATGTTTTCTGTTTGTGGGTCTCTAGGAAATCTTAGACCAGGGTGTGTTGTTCCTGCTGGAAATTGCTCACTCTCTGCCAACTCCGTGGTTCCTTCCCCTGTAGGACCCCCTGTAGCTTTCATGGGAAATGCATTGCAGTGGAGCTGCCTGAGTCTTGTGGCTAACATGTGGTATCTTCCTTGTGGACTGGAAGTTCCCTGAGGACCTCGCCTCTCTGATTTGCAGTAGGGCTTGAAAGGCGCTTGCTAAGGAAATGTCAGCACTGCCCAGAGAAAGGGTGGATTGGGCCGGAGAAGGGGCAATGGCCACACAGATGGGGGGGCGCCTGAGCTATCCCTGCTCCCACACCCTCTCACTTGGTGGGTAGGAGGTGCCAGGGATGATGGACAGAACAAATGAGAGTCCCCAGTAAACTCTGCCCAGAGTTCAACGTTCGTGTGAGCCTCTTCATACGGCTGCTGTGGTGTCCTTGGCTCAAGCATGCATGGTCCAGCTGAGGGGCACAAAGGCTGGCAGGTCAGTCTGGGTGCCTCGTTATCATGCCGAGGAGAACCCCAGGGCTCTGGGCTATAACAGGGTTGTGGGGAGCCCAGGAATCCAAAGTCAGATGCTGAGGAAAGGAAGGGAAAGATGGCAGGGCAACCACCCGTCACCTGGGAGCCTGAAAGCAGAATGAGACCAGCAGCCAGGTGGAGATGTGCAAAGAAGGCCAGAGGCTGGCATGCGGGGAGGCAGAGACACCAACGCCAGAGTTGGCAGATGAAGAGGGAGCTGACGACAAACGTCATTTACCAGGCCATGAACACTTCTGGCCAGGGCCTGCCCTTGTCCTACCCAAGGTCTTCTGTGACTACTTCAGGTGGGTGATCCCAGGAGCCTTGCAGGATTGCGGTACATGAGGAGAAGACTGAACCCCAGGCCCAGAGGCTGGGCTTCTCTGTCCACTCCCCATTACCAGGGAGTCACCAGACAGGCTGGGCTTATTAGCAGCTGATGAAACTCCAGGCTTGGGCCCCAACCCACCAGAGCTGTGATTAAACCTTGGGGTGCCAGTCTCTCTGGCAGCAGTCAAGAGCCATACCCAGCAGGAATGGAGCTTATTTAAAATCTAATGAAAATTTGCAGGCTGTGGACATGGGGCCTTTTCTGCTTGGCTTAAAGTAGTCATGGCGTCGGGAAGTCCAGGCTGAGCTGCTGGATGGGCGAACACACACACACACACATACACACACAGGCCAAGGAGGAGCATTAAGCTGTCCCTTCCAGGCGCAGCCTGAGCGTGGGAACAGAGCATAAATGGAGGACGAGGCCTGGCCCTGCCTCCCTCCTGACCACAGAATCTTGAGAGAGTGCACTGGTTCTTGATTTGAAGTTGCTAAACTACCTCAGCAGGTGCTGCAGTGGCACAGCCCCCTTGCTCCCTGGTGGCCCCAGTATGCCACTGCGATGCCCCTCTCTGCTCTCTGTATATAGAAGGAGAGCTTCCCAGAGACACCTCGGACCCGACCACAGAAGTGAGGCTCTGCCTCTGGCCCTGGGTGGGGGCTGGGGCTGGGGCTGGGGCGAGTGTGAGGGTCAGGCGGGGTCCCAGGGAAGGTGCCACATTTCCGTACAGCTGCCCGCCACCCCAGAGGACTCAGGCCTCTGCTTGATGTGGAGTTCTGGTTTCCCACTTCAAAACAGAAATGGGGCGCTGTGGACACGGCCCAGGAAGGCCCAGGACCCTGAGTGTGGGCCTTCTCCACATCCATCCTGGGCTCCAAGCCGGGACATCAACCTCCCTGCGGCTCAGGGGACCAGGCACTGCCAGCAATCTCACCTCGAGTTACCTGGGAACGTCCGAGGAGCAGCAGCCGCCAACAGCACTGGAGGCCGGCCCCTCTGTGCCCCGCCTCTGCTCCTCCTTTCCTTTCTCCCTTCTTTCCTCTGCTCCTCCCCCTTCTCCCTTCCCTCCCCTTTCCTTTCTTTCCTCTGACGGACCCGGGGCCTTCACAAAGAGCTACATCCTTGGCCTGTTTTTATTCTTTATTTTGAGACAGTGTCTCACTGAGTTGTTTAGGTTGCCCAGATTGGGCTCAGACTTGTGGTCTTCCTGCCTCAGCCTCCCAGAATGCTGGGATCAGAGGGATCAGAGGTGTACCCCATTCTTTAGGATTTTTCAGTGCATTCCTTTGCTTTCTGCATACAGAAGATTACCGAATGAAAGCATAATGTCTGAGCAATAGGTTTCATATCTAATGGTATATGCATACCCAAACTACACGGAAACAGAACTTAATGCCCATAAAAGAGGCAGGTGCTGTACTCTGAGCTGTACCCCCCAGCAAATTCCCATAAAACAAAGTCAGTAATTGAAATCCTCATCCAAATTAAGATCTCCCAATAAATAAATCCCCCACACTGAAGAATGTACCCAGTTCGGACTTTACTAATAAGACCCAATTTGTTTTCCTGATTCTTTGGATTAAATTTTCTAGTTATTTATTCCCACCACCTTTTCTCTTTGAATCACAAAATAAATGTCAGTTTCAAAAGCGAGATGGTGAATATTCATCTCTCCCCAGAAGATTGTGGGTGGAAGGCTCTTTTCCTGATTTAGAAGAGGAAAAATAACAATTCAAATATGCAATATGCATAACAGCAAAATAAATTTTAAAAGTATTATAAAACGGTCTTTTAAAACCAACTCTCTGCTATTGCCATTATCTGCCCTGATTGCCCTCCCCCCAGGGGAGGCCCTCCCGTTTATGTGTGTGGCTCCGTCTGTAAACCTTCCTCATCAGTGTGCCTTTGTCATTGCCATTCTTAGTCTTGTGTTATAATCCTGCACCTTCCCTGGGCACTATGTAGGCGAGATCTGTCTCAGTGACGTCCTGCGCATCTTATCTGTGTCTTCTGCCAGGGACAGCACCCTATGGTCTCCAGCCTTGGATGCATCAAATGACGCAGAATCAACAGGTTTTCCATGCTCCCCGTTTCCTTTCTGACCTGATTAAACAAATGTCTGTGCATTTTATTTACAAATCACATATATATTTACAAGCCATTATTGAGTGGGGAAAAATTTAGTGCACACATTGACTTATAAAGCTGACTTTAGATTTGTTACATTCTGTCTTCATCTTCATAATGAAAATGTCCAAAAAGCTACAACAGGTAATTCTGTGACTTGGAAAATGCTGAGAATTATTTTAGAAACAAATTTTTTCCTAGCTAACCAGGAAATTAGGTTACCTTGTGAAAAAAAAAACATGTTAAAATAATCAAATCTGTTATACTCAAACATATACAACAAAATTTCTCAATTTGTATAATTGCTGTGTGTTTAATACCCCTTTTTCAACTCTGGTGAGATCATCTGGATTGAAGGTAAGTGTTGTGGGTTATATCTAGATGTCTCTGCAGAGCCTCATGTGCTCATAGGTGAGGCTTTGGGGAGTGACTGGATCATGAAAGTGTGATGCTGGATTAGTCCGCTGGTAGATATATAGCTGGGTGTGATGCTGAGAGGTGATGCTTTGTGGGGAGAGGTGGGTCTCTGTGGACATGGCCCTCCTCCTCCCTTGATCCCTTGCTACCTCCTGCCTGCCCTGCCATGGACTGTTTCTCCTCTGAGATGGTCCTCTGCCATGCTGCCCTGTCTTGGAGCCAGCCAACTATGGACTGAAACCTCTCCAAACCAAAATAAACTTTCCTCATTTAACTTATGAGTATCGGGTATTTTGTCTCAGCAATGAGAAAGTAACAAAGAAAATAAGGGGTGTGGACTTGAGCTGCACTTTGAGCTAAATAGAACCAAGAAATACTTGAATTTGCTGTCTGTTCCAACAACAGCACAACTCATTCTTCTTAAGTGTACACACAACCCTGGCCAGGACAGATCAGATGTCAGACAACAAGAAGGTCTTCATTCGTTTAAAAAAACTGAAATAATCATATCAAGGATCTTTTTTTTTATTACCATGGCATAAAAACCAAAAACTGGTAACAGGAGAAATACTGGAAAACTTTCAGACATGTGAAAACTAAACTACATGCTTCTGAATGACCAGTGGGTCAAAGAAAAATTAAAAGAGAAATGAAAAACTATTTTGAGACAAACAAAGAGGGAAATAGACTATACCAAAACTATGGGAGGCAGCAAAAAGTCCCAAGAGGAAAGTTTATAGCAATACAATCTATATGAAAAAAGAAGAAAGACTTCAAATAACACAAACCCTTGAGGAGCTCAAAAGGGAGCTAAAAACAAAGATAGCACAAGGAAAGAAATAACAAAGATCAGAGCAGAAAACATGCAAAATAGAGATCAGAAAAGCAATAGGAAAGTTCAACAAAGCTAGATTATTTTGAAAAGATAAACAAAATACAGACTAGAGTAACAGAGAGGAAGAAAGAGAAAACAAACAAAACCATGAACAGGAAACTTTACAATGGATAGCACAGAAATACTCTCAGAAGAAACTACTACAGAGTGGAATGGTATACAGTCTTCATAAAGGACATCGTGTGATTCCTGACAACATGAGTGAAACTATGCTACGCGAGATAAGCCAGGCAAAGAAGGACAAATCTTTATATGTAGAATCTAAAGTAGCTGATCTCATTAGACAAAGAGCAGAAAGTACTGACAGCTGTGGGAGAAAATGAGGGGTGGATAAAGGGAAAATGCTGACCAAAGGTACAACATTGCATTTAGACTGAGGAGCAAGCACAAGGGCCCCATGGCCTGTGCAGGGACCACAGGTGGCATAACACACCACACATTTCAAAGTGGCTCAAAGACTAGACTTTTAACATCCTTACCACAAAATCAATGCTAAGTTGGTAAGGTGGTGCACGTGTTAATTAGATTGATTGAATCCATGATATACATATCACTGAAAACATTACATTCTACTCTATAAATACACAATTATTTATCAATCAGAAATAAAATAGTGTAAAAAGTAGTCACTTCTATATTTCTAAATCCAT
Organism: Dinomys branickii; assembly: GCA_004027595.1. Taxonomy (NCBI): domain Eukaryota; kingdom Metazoa; phylum Chordata; class Mammalia; order Rodentia; family Dinomyidae; genus Dinomys; species Dinomys branickii. The sequence continues at coordinate 100,952 of PVLD010001889.1, read as the reverse complement.
CATATATAAAACTAAAAGGTAAGTAAGCGCAGAAAAACCTAATAAGTATGTTAAGCCTTGTCACAGAGTGTGAGCACAAAGGTGGGCTGATACTGAGTGCTCTCCTCCCCCTATGGCTGGGGTGGGCTGGTGGTCCAGGCCTTTGTCTCTCCACAGGGGCAGTGGTTTGCCCTTTCTCAAGTTGCTGCTCCAGCTGCTGCTGCAATCTCTAGCTGTGCCATCTCTGCCTCGTCTGAGGAGCTTTGAACAGCACAGTGCATGGGAGGGCTTGGCCTCTGCGTTCCCAGGTCTCCCACATCCACAACAGCTAGGAGGAGCCAACTAGTGTGGCTCAGTGCAGCTCCCAGAGCCGTGGCCTAGGTACCAACTCCAGGCTCAGGCCATGCTAATGAGTGGCCTGTGGGGCCAGGGCTGGAACACAGGGTCTGCAAAGTGAAGTTGTCTCCACAACCCTGTGATTCATGTGTGGGACCCAGGCGAAACTTCCTGAACACGAGATTCTGTGGGACTGTGCTCCTGTTTCCCATAACGGACACAGGAAGGGTGACTGAATACAAGGCTGTGCCAGTCTGGTCATCTTGGTTCCCTGTGCCCTTCAGGTCCAGGACTCAGAATCCTTGTGCTGGTATCTTGGGGCAGCTTCTCCCAGAAGGAGGCCTGGAGCCAGGAGCTGTGACCAGTGCTGATTGGAAGCACACTGATGGGAGTAAGAAGTGATGGGGACAGTCCTATTGGGGACCCCTGGGTGTCTGCCAGGAAGCAGGATTTACACACTGACTCTGCTGTCCCCAGAGCTATACTCAGGCACTGTCTGTCCAGAAGACTGGAGAATGTCGCCCCACATATCAAGCAGCAGGGTCCCTGTGAGGCACTCCGGCCTAGGGCCCGGGATCTGTATGGTCTCTGTTTCTGAGCCTGAGTTTCAGGACTGTCAGCCTTGGACTTTGGAAGAGTAGGGCCTTGGCAGATGGTCGGGATGCTTCCTGGCTTTTCCACCAGGCCATGGGTGGATACCTAGCTGGCCTGAGGCTGGCTCTTTCTTTCTGTGAGGCTGTCATAGTTATGTTAGTGCAAGCATTCACTCAACAAGCACATCACAGTTTTTCACTGAGGACTTTTCCTGTGCCCAACATTGGTCTGATGCTTAGAGATCTAGCAGGAAATGAGGCACACAGGCTCTCCTGCGGGGACTTATGCCCTGGAGAAGTGCTCCTCCCTATTGCCAGCATGGGCCCTGCTGTGATGTCTCTGGCATCTTGAACCTGCACTCACCACCTCTCCCTCCCACCGTGACTCCACATCTTCAGTGATCTCCACGCAGATCAGCATACACTTGCAGACCAAGCCCCAGGCCCCGTGACTCACACTGTCACCAGCTCCATGACCTTGGACTTTAAGCTTAGTGTCCTCCCCTGGGAAGCAGGGACAGTGTGTGTTACAGGGAGCCTTGGAGGAGCCTTGGAGGAGCGGAGCAGAGCACAGTCACTATATGTGACTCAAACCCATCGAGTCTGCCTTTTCTGGAATCCCTGGCTCCTGAGTGCTTGGACTATTCAATGTTTCTGGGCCCTCCACTTTCCACCCCAGTTTCTACACAGTGTGTGCAGCCTGGTTCTGCCTGGTGCATGGAGCGAAATCCTGAAACTCCACATCAGGAATGAGCTTCCGTGGCCCAACATCAGCTCCAGCCAATTCCCCACCAAGTGGATTAGAATAACACCAACTTTTGCTACCATGGCAACTGCTGTTGGTTTGGCAATTGCTGACTTTCGAAGCTACTTAAAAATGTGCAAACCATTTTGTATAAAGTGCTTTACATCTCCAAGAGTAGTGACTTTCATTTTCCCCAAGATTCAGCTTCTAGAAAATTTACCTTTTCTCTGCCTTAAAAGTATTTTACAGTTTATTTTTTAAAAGGACTATCTAAAAGCAATGTCATTTGCCAATGCCTATGGAAGGGCAAATGTAAATTAAAAATAACAGACTTAGTTATTTCTGCCAAGTGAGAAAAGACTCTCCTTCCCTTTTCTTAGAGCATTTGCTTTAGAAAACTTGTAATTTTAAGTTCTTTCCCTGTCTCTATGAAATATCTGTAAATCCTTTAATAAACAGCCTCTCTTGCAGCTTTGTGGCCCAGGGACCCAGGACAAGCTTTCTTAAGGACCTGGGGACTATCGCTCTAAGATGTAGTCACCCGAGAAGATGCCCTGTGGTCCCGTTTCCATGGCGGGAAGGAGCAGCCAACCAGCACAACTCAGACCACAGCATTGTGAGGAGGTCTTTTTCCCTTGGGTAGAACCAAGCAGCTCACAAAGGCAGCCTCCCAGCTGTCACGCTGGTGACAGGCCATGCTGTCAGGTCCTCTTCCTGGAGGACCAGTTACTTTTACCTGAGAACATGCATGCCCTGGGCAGTGGCCACCTGCTCAGGGAAAGGGAACTGCTTCCTTTGATGAGCTGTTTCCTGAGATGAGTGTCCCAGGCTTGTTTCAGCCTCATTCACTAGGAAGGCTGTTTTCTCTTGCTCTATCTTGGTGGAGAAGTTCCTGGGTTAGGAGGAGAGCCTGCTTAAATGCTATGTCCTCAACACTCACCGAACCCAACCACTCCAGAGCAGCGCAGCTAAAGGCTTGCAGAGGAGGCGTCATGAAAAGCTATGGAAGGAGGTGTACGGGACCGCAGGGCGAGAAGGGAACTGCCTCTTACTGTCCTCTGTCCAGGAAGACGGCTCCTGGCCTGGAGCAGGTCCGCCCTCCCTCAGTCCGAGAGGCTGGAATTCCTCATCAAAACTCTGCAGGATGTTTTCCTGTGCTTTTTTAGGAAGAGAAATCACTGATGTTCACACACTCTGGGAACATCAGTCCCTGGACGTGGGACTGATGCTGCCATATGACGTGGATCAGGGCAGCCGTGGTCCACTCTATAGGGACAGTTGGGTGCTTCTCTGCGGAGCCAGCTGAGTCCTGTGTGTCAGGACTTGCTTTGGTCCCTTCCAGAACCTATTTCAGAAAACCACAGTCCCTTTCTTTGTGACCCTTGTGGCTCCTGCCTGTGAGCTCTCCAGGGTCAGCCAAACAGAGGGCTTTTGAGTGGCCCCAGGATGGCTTGATGCAGATACAATGTAGAGGGCAAAGGGAACCCTGGGCCAATCTCTCACTGTGACAAAATTCCCGGGAAAATTCCTGCATAAAGAGGCGGGTTCATCTTGTCCTACAGTGTTGAGGTCGGCTGGCCCTTTGCTTTCAGGCCCATGGGGAGGCAGCACAGCACAGTGGAGTCTGTGGTGAAATAATACCACTCACCCAACACCCAGAACCAGAGAGACAGAAGGGCCTGGCTTCACCTCCTCTCTAGGGCGCAATCCCACGGGGGCGGGGCCTCCCAGCAGGCCTCACACCGCCCACACTAAGCCAGGCACCAAGCACTTTGCTCAGGGGATGCTGGGGGCAGTCCGGGCCAAATGGCAGTGCCAGGTGCCTGGCAGTCAGTGGTCTTAAACTCTCCATGGCCCCATCTCTTCATCTGTGAAGTGCTGACAGCAGGGACGCAGGACTGATGGGCACCATGCTTTCAGGTGTATGGTGCATCTCTGGAGGATGTGGCCTTGTTGTGACTGTATCTCTCCTGTGGTTCAGGTTTCATCTCCTCAGGGAGACCATCCAGAGCATGAAGAGTGAATCAGCGTATCCCACTTATGATTCAATTCCCTATTTAAAAAAATTTTGGCATGGTTTATCACATTAATATTTCTTTGTTTTCCCCTCCCTTCCTCCTTCCTCTGTGTCCCACTTCAAGGCCCTCAGCAAGGAGGCTGAGGTGCTGTGTGCACCTTCCAAGGCTGTGTACTGGCATGGTCATCTCGGAGCTGTGAAGGACACTCTGTCTCTAGCCATGCACAGTGTCCGGTCTGGTCTCGACACCCCTCAGATATTTCAGGCAGACCCTTTTCACATTGAGGCCATTCTCATGGTTACAAAGAATTATCTTGAATTGTTTAAAAAGCCCCAAACCTCATCAGTTGAAGTCACGTGGCCAGCTCCTCTAGCTTTCACTTGCCTGCTGTCTCCTGGAGGGGACACCTTTTCGCAGTCCTTGGGAAGCCTGGCCACACTGTCACGGGAAGGATTTCTCAAGGGGGGGATGGCCCCACATGGGACCAGAATCTCAACCAATGACACTTTTTCCCTAAAGGATGTACTGACAGCCACACTGCTTCTGGCTACTGGCATTGGAACAAAAGGCAGAGGGGCCATGAAGACCGAGCAGGGACCCATATCCATTCTGTGGGCATTAAATTGACTAAATGTGACAGGAGGGTGAAACTGAAGAATAACTCCAGCCAGAGCCACAGGGCCTTGGAGGTCTCCTTATTGCTTAAGGTCATTTTGGCACAAAATGGTGTGCATGGGCCAAGGCGGGGCAGCCAGACCCAGTCACAGCACAGCCCAGGCTGTCTGAACACACAAACCGAAATCCAAATTCATCCTCAAGCAGAAGCAAATTGTCAAAGTTCACAACAGGAAGCAAAAGAACTTCACAAGACTATACTACTGCAGGGAATTTTAGTATTCCCTTTCCCTAAACTATCCCTTCTGAGAAGTTACTGCCCTTCAAACCCTCTAGCAAGAGCACACTCTGATTCTGGTGGCCCTGACAGAGCTGCTGTGTGTCTGTGCTTCCCAGCGGATTGTGTACCTGCAAGTGTCACTGACAGCAGCAGTGAGGGATTTATTGTTTGCCACCTTTAAAGGTCCAAGAAAGAATGAAGTAAACGTCACCTGGTTCCCCTGGCCAGCTTATACCTGGAGAAGGAGGAAGAGGAAGGTAAGGAGGAGCGGAATAAAGAGCAGAAAATAACGTGCCAGGGAGTAGAACAGACCTATTTTCCTTTCCATAAATCAGGATACTCAAGTGGGAGCTGCGTGAAGCAGTGACTGCGTAACAGGAACCGTCCATCTGTCAGAGCACCGCGTCCTGGCAGCGGCGGGGGTGCAGAACCTTGCCGGCCAGGGGCAGGGGCAGGAGGTGCTGCGCAGAGGTCTCCCTGCCAGGAGAGCTTCAGCTGCCCCGCGATGACCAGCATCCCAGAGGCGGCAAGCACCTGGGGCCAGGGCCTCCGGGAAGGGGCTTCACTAGAGGATGCCAGCAGAAGACACTGGTGTCCCCATGCACCCCATCTGGGACCGGGCCCTACTTGTCACCTTAGGCTAATGAGGCCACCTGCACACACAGACAGACTTCGTGTTCCCTTCTGTTTCATTCGTGCACATGAAGAAGTCAAAAGTCACTTAGCATTTGCAGAAATCGTCCAGCCTGAAAGACACATCAAGTGGGCTAAAAGAAGACCTCTAAAAACAGATAATATGGGGAAACAAAAGGGAATTTAAAAAACAAAGCACTGCTAATCAGTATCCATAGAGTCCTCAGAATACTTTCGTTAGCTGTGAGGAGGATACCATGTAAAGTTTTAACAGAGACATGGAAAGCACATAGGCATTGTGGATGGCATTTCTTAGCAGTCTAGAAGGCTAAGGCAGGAAGATCATACACAAGTTTGAGCCTAGCTGGTCAACTCAATGGCTTAGTGAAAGCCTGTCTCAAAAAAAACTTTTTAAAAGACTAGAGATGTAGCTCAGTGCAATGGTCCTGGGTTCAATGCCCAGTACTGAAAAAACAAAGGTATCACCAAGTTCAAAAGAAGAGTGATAAGATAAATTTGAAGAAATACTTTAGGAAGTTGAATAAAAATACAAAAAGGTGAAAAAGATGAGAGAAAGCAATAGTGAGAATCACAGATAGTCCATTAAGGGGAGTAAACAACTGAGCACTTGCGATTTCAGAGGCTTCGAGGAAGAAAAGCAGAGGGAAGTTACATATAAAAAGCACAGGGTCACTTTAATATTTTTACTAAGAGGGAGCAGTGAGTGCTGAGAGCCAGGACTGAGACCCCTTGAGCCACACCACACCACTGTCAGACCGGAAGAGCCCGGACATCTGAGGACAGTGGGCAGGTGAGGGGCAGCAGCGGGGCTCAGGAAGCAGTGGTTTTCCCCACAGAATGGGGCTGGGCAGCAGCTCGTCTTCTGTGCTTGGAGAAAATACTTTTCACAAAATAAAACAATTAAATTGAATTAAAAATAAAAACTTATTAATCCACTAAAATATTAATAAACCCAGTATACATTGCATTAACTTTTGAGGGTATTGAGACAAGGTCTCGCTCTGTAATTCAGGGTCACTATGTAGCCTAGGCTGGGCTCCAACTCCTGGCAATCCTTCTGCCTCAGCCTCCCACGTGCTGGGATGACAGGTCTTCACTTGGCTGACATTAACATTTTAATGGACAGAGATATTTTTGGGAATCTCTGTGTCTGGCTTCACAGAGGAGTGGCGGAGTCTCACTTCTGCTTCTGGGTTCAGTCTGTTATGATAGGTAGTGGAGGTAAAGGGCAAGATTTGTACCATAGAATTCTATAAACCAAGAGCTAGAAGGTATAAGGTGCAAGATGTTTCCAGGTGTGCCAGGACTCTGCCTTCTATACCTACCCATTTCTTAATGAAAGCTATTTGAGAACGCACTGTCCTAAGCAAAGGAGTAAGCCGGGACAACGGGCCTGGGGTTCAGGAAACTGAGGAACTGGCCTTAGAATCGCTGCAGAGAAGGCTAGAGGGATGTTTGTGCAGGCAGAGAGCTAGGAGAAAGAAGTTCTCTGGGGAAAATGGGACTTTACAGAACTGGTGATATTATGGAGCAGGTGAGGAGACTGGAAATACTGATTATACTGAATGTGGAAATAAAGCACAATGAGAAATTTCAGGAAAAGCAAGCAACTGTGCAAGAAGGGATGAATAGCAATCCCGCACTATTTGGCTTTTCTGTGAATGTGGCTTTTCAGTCACAATAATGCAAACATTGCTTATTACTCTTCAGCATTTGGTTGTACCCTATGGATAAAATAAAGACAATTTAATTTTTGTTACACAACAGAATGTGAATTTTATGCAAAAGTAAAAGTATAATTAACAGAGATAGAAATAGAGAAAGGAAGAGAAATAGCTGAAGGGAAGCAGGGTTTCTGAGCTCCTCGTTTTGAAATGGAAAAGTATTTGGCAGAACAAGAAATGACGTGCTAGTTTTTGGCTCACACTGTATTTTCAAGGCCAACCAAACGATGAACCTATGACTGGACTGGGACATTGGAGAGCAGCGGAGAGAAGAAAGCAATTTTAGAAGTGATACTCTCATCTAGTACAACAAGGAGTCAACCTAGCAATAGACTGATAAATCAAGCAATAGCTGGAGAAGCCTGATTTTGTGATAGGGAAGTGGACAGCGTATCGGCTAAAGATATAGAGTTGAAGAGAAGAAAGAGAGAAGAGAGCTGCTTTTGTTAGCTATGTGTTTTACAATTAACTTTAAGGGTGTAAAAGACAAGTGCAGAGGTAGATTGATGTGGTCCAAGCCACCAATTTCCATGATCAAATCCCCTGGCTTGTCTTTGTTTTATGTTAGCGACACTGGGGTTGGGGAGGTAGAAAGCAGAACTCGGTCTGTTCTCTTCCAACCTGCAGTCAGCATGGATCCCAACATCCCCAAACACCACCAGGGATCCGGATATGCAAATGAAGACCCACTCTTTTTCAAATAACACCGTTCTTTCGTATTGAATCCTGCCTCTGTAGGAGGGTTGACAAATGTTCTCTGTTATCAACCTCAACTTAATGCACTTTCAGCGGAGGGAGCTGGTAGCTGCGGTGGAACAGGATAGAAGGCAGTGTTCCCTTGACAGGCGGCACTGGTGGTGACTTCTACAAAGGTCTCGACAAGTCACCTGCCACCATCGTGGTAAGAGTGGTGAAAATCCGTCCAGATGCTAAAGAAAAATCATGTCATCAAATGGAGTATAGACCCCAAGACTGGTATCGGACTGCAGCTCTCGATATCCAAAAGGGGAAAAGGCAGAAAGATAGCAGGCAGGGAGAGCTCATTTAATCAGAAGAGGCAACTGATAACATTGAGGAAAACCAGCCACGTACGCCTGATGCACACAGGAGGTCCTGTCCTGGAAAAGTGTCGCAGCCTCTTCCTGGAGAAGTCTTCTTATCACCCGGCTGTGGATCCGCCTGAGCCACATTTGCTCATTGGTCATGGACTTCACTCAACAGTGAGTTCTTCAGGACGAGCTTAGTAAACACTCTGGAAGGAAGGGAAAGTGATATTCATTGGCCCTGATTGCATTTCCCCATATGATAACCTATGGACTCCTGGGAGCTGATGTCTATAACACGTAAAGATACGGAACTTTTAGTTATTCAGTTTAAATGTCAAAATGTGGCTTTCTGGACTGAAAAATAAAGTTGGATGATTTAAATGGGCATTGACCACATTTTATGGACACTTAGACTCTTTGGAACCACACTGCTACTACTAGAGATTTTCCAGCCTTTTTGGTCCCACCTTTTCCAAGGAAGAACTTTGATGATTCATCTCCCTGGCTTTGCGTGGCATCACCTCTGCTAGTCAGGCTCACTTACAGGAGACTTAAATATAAAAGAGAGTGACAGAAGGGTGAGCCTCTGAGTGAGATACCTGTCGCTGCACTGCTGAGGGATCTGGCTATTAGGGACAGAGTGTCTTCAGGGTAGAGAGCCAGGGACAGTGGTGGTGGCCCTGAGGGAAGACACTGGCAAGACAGTGGCGAGGCTTTGGAGATTAGTCCAGAACTTGGAAGCCAGGCTCAGCTCTGCCAGTAGTTCAGGAGCAGAGCACTCTCCTGTGACAAACCTTTTCCATGCCTTGACACTAAGCTCAGTCCCTGTGGCTTCAGCCGGTAATGCTGACCACTGCAGGACCCTGTGCAGAGCAGAAGAATCAGAGAATTGCTGGAACACGCATTCACATAGGACACGTATCAAAGAGACAAGCAGTTAGTGCATGCACTGATGCGTTTGTTCATTCTACACAGAATGCTTACACAATTACTGGGGAAATAGGTCTCTTGTAGTTGAATGATGTTCCAGCTCCAGTGTTTTAAAGACAAAACTCCAAAGGTTTGGTACATTGACATTTTATTTGGCTTTGAGTGCTAGCTAACTTTGACTCTGAATTATAATGGTAGAAATGTCTGACAGTGTAATTATGATTGTGTCTATCCATCATGTTTGGTGTACAAAATGTATTATTTCCCACTGAACTTCTGGAGAGTGGGTGGGTTTTTCTGCCTGCATGCAATTGTGAAGGAGCTAAGGTTTGGATCTTTTAGAAAATGTTTCCATTGTGTTATTTTCTTTTCTAGTTCTGAGAATTGAACTCAGGGCCTCATGCTTACCAGGCAGGCACTGTGCCACTGAGCTATATTCTCGGCCCGGATTGTGTTATTTTCAACTATACTTAAATCAGGTTGTTCTTTAAAACTTTTAGGAGAAATTCAGATTCATTGTGAAAATACACATAAAATTTATCTCTCAAAAGTAAGTTCCACCCAAAATTTCTGGAAAGTTTATTTTTAAGTGACATAACTGACAACAGAAGGATTCAGACTCAAATATCATTGGCAGTATTTCTATTATGTGAAGGAGACACCAGAAAATAGTTTTCTTCTCACACAGGACCAGTGTTTCAAGGGCTTCTATGAACCCATACTCACAAAATGGAAAATTAGGCACGTGTTCGCCCAAATCCAAAGGCAAAGCCCAGTCTCCTCATTTTGCCAACAGGAAGTTTTCTTCCAGGGAAGCACAATTCCCTTGTGGGAGCTTTTCCCAAAGCCCTCTAATGCTCATGGAGAAAAATGGGCAAGGGAGTTTTCCTCAGGGTGAAAAGTTGGGGCTTCCATAATGGTGGATAAAAAACCCCCTTGGAGGCAGGCAGTCGTGACTCTTTCACTCTTGTGGAGCAGGATGATGCTTACGCTATTGATTAGAGGCTGCGCTTACTCGCTTGCTCCTTTGTCTCACCAGGTGTGTTTATGTGTATGCACTGTGAGGCCCTTTCCCTCCACCATCATATTCGGGGGTCCTTGGGGTGGTCAAATGCATCATTTAGTTATAGGCTATGTCACCTTCAAAAGCCACGTTCAGATAAGGTTGAGAGGAATGTACAGAACTTGAGGATCTTGGACTTGGAGCTGGGTCCAGTGATCGGATGTAACCTTTGGGTTGCTGTCTTTTCAGAAGTGTTTCTATACTTTTGATGTATGTGGAATGGCCATATCTTGTTAAGTGCATGTGTGGGAAGAAGTATGAGTGTCCAAGTTTGTGCACACGTGTGTGTGTGCACGTGTGGTACTCAGGACAAGGGTGTAAGAGTCTGCACTCACTATGGTTTCTAGTTTCTAACCACTGCACTCAGTGTACTATTTGTCCTTATCCTCCCTCTGGTAAAAGTAACTCACTTTTCTGCGTAAAGATACTCCTGGTTGGAGCTCTGTTGTTTTGATATGGTTGATAATCTTACTGATTAATCTCGCTTTGGTCACAGAAGTGTGACACAGAACACAGGCTGGACAGTGAAGAGTGACCAGTACAGCACATCACAGGAATTGGCCCAGACGTGGCTTATTAGAGTCTTCACCGAGATTTTCAGCTCGCAGAGAAGACGCTGACTTTTCCAGAGGGAATGCAAACTTAGCAGGTGTGAGCATGTGGCTGCTGGTGGCCAAATAACACACGATACAGAGAGAACATATGTGTGGTACCACAGCCCAAACACACACAAGGTACTGTGTAGAAGGTATGCATGCTTTATCTCATCCGGTTGCTGCAGCTCCTCTGTGAGGGAGACTTCGAGAGATAAGGATGCTGAAGTACAGAGGTTAATAGTAGCTGCTTGCACTCATGGACGAACAGGATTCACACTCAAAACTGGGACTCTGCGGGTGCTATGGCACTGGGGTAAGCTGAGCAGAGAGAAGTCAGATAGGTGGAAATGATGAGGACCAGAGGAGGGAGAGAGAAATCCTCCTCGTATCACGATTCGAGGAAGCTCAACAAACAAAACCAAAAGTTGCAGAGAAATGAAGCATTAAATCCAGCCGTGTGAAGCCAGCTGTAGCCCAGGTTTTGGAGGCATTGAACTAACAGTTTTCATTTAGCACCTAAATTGGTTTGAGTTTTGGTACTTACTACTGCAGAATTTTGTCCAGTATGAGTATATATTATGTCATATAGCAGTGGGATCCAACAGGAGAGCACAAATCCAAGATCAGTGTCTGGTGAGCGCTGGGTTCCTTGCTGTTTCCTGCACAGAGGAGGCTCAGGCTCTCAGTCCTCTTGCAAGGACATGAATCCCATTCACAAGGGCTGTGGTTGGGACCTAGTCCCCTCCCAGTGTACCCTTCCCAGTACCATCCCTTCCAGGGAGGGTTTCAGCATATGGAATTTTAGGGGGCATAGAGATTTAAATGTTAGTGAATACTAAACACAAAGGACTGAAATTAATGAATAGTTATCACAACTAATGAATTCATAAAAATAGCAAAAGGCAAATGTAATTAGAACAAATTAAAGGATTTATAAAATAAAAATAAATTATTAGATGAGGAAAAATAAGACTAGAACAGAAATCCAAGAGCTCGGTGAATTAACATAAAAATGTACACAATGGAAGAGACAAATCACTAGCTAACCTACACATGACAAAAAGGAGAAAGCACAAATACACAAAATTTGAAATGAGAATAAAAAGTAATCATAAAGAAAATTAAACAAGTTTTAAGAATACATATCTTTATGTAAATAAATTAGAAAAAATTATGTTTGCTTATTTTTAATTTTGGTACCAGGAATTTGGTACTCACAACCTTGTGCTTGCCAGACAGGTGCTGTATACAGCTGAGCTATATCCCGGGCCCAAAGATAAGAACCCCGTTGTAGATTTTTTTCTGTGGTACTGAGGATTGAACTCGGCCTTGTGCATGCTAGGCAAGCACTCTACCACTGAGCTACAGACCCCACCCTTGTGTTTGCTTTTAGGAGGGTGTACATTTACATAAATGTCAGTGTTATAGGCAGCAAATCTGCTGGGCTAGCTTGCTTCCTAGTTGGCCCACAGGCCTGGCTCCAACAGTTCAAAGCTGCACAGTGCTGTGTTCCAAACACATGTAATCATTCCTCATTTATGACTTTAAAAGTCTTTTAAACAAAATTTCAGACAAAAATTGGACACTATCAAACTTGAAGGAAAGAGAATTGCACAACTCCTGGACTAGAGAGCTACAAAAGAAATATTGTAAATTTTGCTTTCAGCCAGCATGATATGGATTTCAAATCCTATGAAACACTAGAAAGCATAACAGAGATGAGCTTCACTCGTGAAGATCAATACAAAATCCTAATAAAATAATGACAAGAGGGAGCCAGCAAGATATTAAAGCAGAAGTCAGGGCCACAGACTAATGCAGTTCATTCCAGAAATATAAAGAGCTTCTGAGCAAGGAAATATTTTCTTATAAATTTATTTATCATGCTTCATTTAAAATGTTTAATGAAATAAGAATTGAGAAAAATTTAAGGAAACAGATTTTTCCATCGATGAAATAAGAACGTATATCAAATTAAAATCGGAATTGTTCTTCATGATGAGAACTTGTTACCATTGTTGAATCAGGAAGAAAGAAAGCACATCCACTCTCATCACTGTCTTAGGATAGTTTTTCTAGAATACTAGAAAGAAAGTAATAAGGGTATTCAATGTAAGCCAAAGTGCGGAAGCAGCTATGTGTCCACTGATGGATGGACAGGTAAAAAAAGTGCCTCTTCCCCCCCTCCACAAACACACTGGAATAGTACGCAGCCTTTAAAATGAAGGGACCACTGCCCTGTGCAAGAATGCGGGTGAATCTGAGGACATCCCCTTAAAGCAGCCAAGCTAGCCCCCGAGAGGCAAAGATGGTGCCACTGCACTTACCTGAGGCATCTGAAGGACTGAAGTCACAGAGCTGGAAGCAGAATGGCAGTCGCTAGGGGCCAGAGGGGGCAAACGAGAGGGTTGTTCAGCAGGCAGAGATGGAAAGTTCTGAGATGCATCCAACATTGTGTTTATGGTCGAGTACACTGAATTGCACACTTAGTTTGATAAAAGAGATCTTTTAATTGTTTTTATTGTAATAAATTTAAGAAAAAGAACAAAAATTGTAAAGCTAGAGACAACATTATTATTTCCAAATGCTATGCCTATGTAACTATAAATCCCAAGGAATCAACTGGAAAAGTAATCAGAAGTGATAAGAGAACTCAGTGAGGATGGCACTTCCCATGTCAATATACAAAACCCACTAACTTTTCTAAATAAAACAATTCTTTACCAGTTAACGTGCTGTCATTGAGCTATGTGAAATCATGCTTGAACTCATTTACGTTTACTGAACTGAAATGAAAACACTGACTCCTTTTCACTTACCAGACTGATGTGAAAAACACCCCACGGTAAATAGACTTAAAGTGCAAGAAAATGGACATCCTTAAAAACTGTAGAAGAGAGTAAAAACTCATGTGACTTCTTTGGTGAGCAATTTAATATTATTCAGCATTAGAAAAAATACATGTAGCTTTTGATTCAGACATTCCACATCCAAGAATCTACCCAGCAGACTTCATCATGTGCACAAAATCACATATTCGCAGTGTTTATAGTGACATTTTGTAAAGTTGGAAATGCAGAGTAAAGATGGATGATCACATGGGTTTGGCGTGTGCTGCTGTATGGCTGAGGAAAGGAATAAAGTAAATCTGTACATGCAGATTGGGGAAAGATGTGTCTTAGTCCCTTCTTGGTGCTAAAACAAAATTCCTGAGAATGGGTAATTTATAAAGAGCAGAACATTATCACTCACAGTTCTGAAGCCTGGGAAGCCTAGGACCAGGGCCTGGCAGAGTCAGTGTCTGATGAGGGTCATGCCTCCTGGATGGCAATGTCCACGTGGCCTCATGTGGTACAAAGGCAGGACAGCTAGCAAGCTCCTAGGCCTACTTTATCAGGGCACAAGTCTTATTCATGAGGGGTGAGTCCTGGGATCCCATCATCCTCCAAGGCCCTGCTCATAATTCTTGGAGGTTAGGTTTCAAAATGAGAATGTTGGCTATAGACATTTACACTTAAGATATATATTAAGAGAAATAAGCTACAAAATATTGAGTAATGGCCATAGTATGCGCCCATTTCCCTTGGGAAAAATGACTGATATTAACAATAATGTCTAGAAGCACAAAAAAGCGAGTAAATACCTATTAAAAGATGACCAGAAGCCCAAAGGGAAAGGAAGAATTGCTCTCTCACAATGTGACCAGGATGGCCCTGAATCAAGGCCAGCAGTTTTCTGTAGCTGTTGGTTTCAAGCAGGAGCCTAAAGTGATATCTTTCTATGGTCTGTTGGCCATTTGAGAACTTCAGAAATGTAATGGTCAATTCACTAGAAAGTGACAAATAACTAAATAAATTATATGAGAGGATTTCAAGATGGCGACCTGGTAGGCAGCAGAGAGACAGCCTCCCGGAGGAATGCCACTCAGACAAAGGCATATAGGAATATAGCAACATGTGAAGGACAGAAGGGAAAGAGGTAGGTATCCTGAACTCAGGAAGGATCTGAAATGGGAATTGAAGCCATCGGAAAGACTAAGCAAAACCTCTGCTGGAGGAAAGGATTGGAGATCCCCTTGGCACAGTCGTGAGGAGGGGAGAAGGAGGAAGTCACCGCTCCAAACACACCCATGGCCTGCGCCCTTGTTCCGGCATTCACAGCTTCAGCTTCGGAGGCCCACGCTCACGGAATCCTCCCAACTCGGCCAGGGGAGAGTGGAGTTCCGAGAGCTGGTCCAGGGCAGGAGAGAGGAGGGCACAGCCAGGAAAGCAGGCAATGGCGGTCGGGAGCAGTTGTGGAACCCAGTGTGAGGATGAGAAGTTGCGACAGCCACTGGGGCAGAGTCCCCACCCCGCAGCAACCTTCCTAATCAGTTCCTGGAGAGAATCAACGCACCTAGTACACAGCCCACCACGCCCGGCTCTGCACCTGCCTCAAGGCGGTGGCCCCCTGCCTCTCCGCTGGGTGAGCAGCTACCGGCAGAGAGCAGCGGGGAACCTCAGTGGTGAGCCGCGACGGCTCCAGGGATCCGGCCGAGGAGTAGATGGGGGCTCCAGCACCGCAACGGGAGGGAGATGCAGATGTAGGTGGATCACGTGGCTCCATGCCCTTCTCACTCCAACATCAGGCAGGAAGCATGAGCTGGGTTGCCAGGACTCAGCTCCCACCCTGAACTCTCTCTGGGAGCACCTTGAGTCTCAGCGGCTTGAGCAAGCACCGCCTGTTCCTGGCAACAATGGGACGAATCCACGGTCTTCAGGACTCACCCCAAACTATTAATGTGAGCACCAAGAGGGTCTCCTTACAGCTTGCACATATGAACCTTGCATGAACCCATAGCAACAAATTAGATGAAAAGCAGCAGACCGGGAGTCTGAAAAACAACAACATACTCTATACAGCAGACCCGAGAAAATC
>PVLD010001889.1:0-85356 GCA_004027595.1 Dinomys branickii | reverse complement strand
TGGGGATATTTCAAGCCCTTATACCAAGCATCATAAGTTCAGCCAATGCCCAGCTGCAAGGAATGGGGAATGGTAATACTGGAGATCAGGAGGAGGGAGGAGGAGAAGAAAGGGCCTCTGGCATCAAGGCAATGGGACAGAGATGAACGAGTCACCGAGGGCACCCCAATGGGGGCGCGTGCCCCGTGGCTGCTCTGCTGAGGGCCCTGCAGCTGCTCTGCAGTGGGCCCCGTGGCTGCTCCACTGAGGGCCCCATGGCTGCTCCACTGTGGGCCCTGCGGCTGCTCCACTGAGGGCCCCGTGGCTGCACTGCAGTGGGCCCCGTGGCTGCTCTGCTGAGGGCCCCACTGAGGGCGCCCCACGGACTGGACCCGCCCCCGCCCATAGCACGGCAATGGGGCAGAGCCGGGCAGTCCACTGTGAGCATAGGTGCTTTTCCACCTCCGACCATGGCAGTTTGTATACACCCCTGTATGTTATAGTACAGTCTGAGGTAGCTATATCTCTTCCCAAGGCGAGAGTCCAGGGGTATAGATAAACCCAGGAGTACAGTTATTATCACAGGGAAGATGACTGATTGAGTGGTAGGGCAACAGAGATGAGGGAGGAGAAAATTGAATGATCAAATGGGCCATCATCTGTGTAACTGAGTAACAAGTGAAGGTAACATTGTGTAGGACAGCATCCAGAGCTAACTCCCTTCTATGTTCTCTATAATTTGTATTTCCTCAATCATTTTTGTATTAACAGAAGTGAAGATGACTTTATGTTATGCAGCATCCAGTGCTGATTCCCTACTATCTTCTCTATAATTTGGTATTTCCTTTAATGTTTGTGTGTTAACTAGTGTGAAGATGACATTATGTAATACAGCATCCAGTGCTAATTCCCTGCTATGTTCTGTATAATTTTGTATTTTCGATATTGTTTATGGCTTGTTCTGGTTCATATGTCTCCATTCTTTTGTCTTTAAAATAAAAAAAAAATGAAAAAAAATGTGACCGGGACATTTCTGCCACCTCAGTGAGCATGACCAGTATAAACATGTGAGTAGATCTAATTCATTCTGTCACCTACGGAACCTGTGTCCAGCTCCTTCCTGTCCCCCTCTGCACCTCTGTGTCAGGTGCTGGGCTAGCTCTGTGAAGGCCTTGCCTCTACTAAGGAAGGAAGGTGGTTCTGGACCTGCAGCTCAGGTCCCATAGGGAGAGCTCAGAGTCACAGCCCCTGGGGCCCCCAAACCTGCTGCCAGAGCCACTGTGCACCTGAACCAAGTCCCCAGGGTGCTGTGCTCCACACATTTTGATGATCTTTGTCCTAGGGATCATCCCCAAATACCCAGTCTCGTTTCTTCAGATACTGCTTCAGGCCAGAGAGTGGGTGTAGGAGCCACCAGCTGGACATGCTGAGCATAAGCATGGGAGCCCGCAGCAGAGGTTAAGTAATCACAGCTCAAATTGTACCCTAACTTTACACAGATTTTTGTCCTGGTTTTTCTCTCATGAGTTAACCGCCAAATAGCTTTGCTGTGTGGTTTCTATGGCAACAGGGTCCAGCAGTGCTGTCACCACTGTCACCAGTCCCTCATCCCTGCCCCCAGCCAAGCCTGTTTTTAGTTAATCAAAGTGGAAATCACACATGTGGCAATTAGGACAATCACAGTTCCTGGCAGGTGCAATCACAGCCTGACTTTGCATTAATTTAGGACTATTTAGGATTATGTTCGACTGATTCCTGAATGCAGAACAATTACCCCTTCCCACAGAGAGAAAAATAGCTTCTTTGACAATTGTGTGTTTTTCAATTTGTAATTCCTTTAGTTTTTTGCCACATATCATATTAGAAGATGCAAATGAGTGAAAATGCCTGACCTTACATCCAGCACCTCCGTCATTTTAGCAATTGCTTTTTAATCTATGGATGGGTAAAGGGAGATGGCACATGGTTACCATGAGCACCGGGCCTAGTACTTAATGGGTCCACAGTCATGGCCATTCGCAGTCCTTTCCTGAGCAAATGACAAGGTCATGGGGACACTGTTTCCTTCTAAGCCCTGATGACAACTGCTGGTCCAGGCATCCACACCTAATGGCTTGCATGGATCTCTTGCATCTGGCCTTTCTGAGCATACTCACTGGCACCTCTTGTGGACACAGACATTCCCAACTGCGCTTGTCCCCAGACAGGGCAAGGAAACCAGGCACCAGGTATCCCAACGTGCATGGTGCCCGCTGATTGCCTCCTGCCTCTGTTCTTCATCAGCCCTCCCTGCAAGCCAGCTCTGTCCCCTTGTGTGATTTGAAAGAAGGTCCAGAGAGTCTGGTGGCGGGGGATGCTCTAGGTCAATTCCTTGGTCTTTGGCAAGGGTTGTTGTCACTGTAGCCTAAAGAAACTCTGTAAGGTCATAGGGCAAACTGATGGCAGAGGGGAATTAGACAGTTTTAGATATTAGAGTATTTTCCTGGTTTTCCCACTAGAGCATTTAAAAACTGAGTAGTGGCATATCACAGTCAGTTGTGCATATCCTATGTACATAGCTCAGTGGAACTTTCTGTATGTTGACACCCATGTGACCACCACTGACATCAAGATATATAATGTGACCAACACCCAGCAGGCTCCCTGCAATCAGTACACATCTAAAAACAAGTGCTGTCACCCTTCACCAGTGTTACCTGCAACAGTGGCTTTATGGGTCAGAGGAGCAGCTATGCCATCCCTGTGGTAACGACGGGAGCATGAGACCCTTGGGAGCTACAGCAACAGCATCTGCTATGACTCAGGTGCCCTCGCAGGCAGCACTGGGCTCACATATAACTCGTTTAGTGTTCACAGTGAAGCAAACCATCATCAACAGGGTGCCTCTCTTTAGTTTGTCTGCCTATATGACCATCCATCTACCCGCCATCTACCCATCCATCTGCTCAACCCTCTCATTGCTGGCCATTGCCGTGTGGGGCCAGCTGAGAAGTCACCATAGGCTCTGTCTTGCATCTGAGCAGGAAGCTGGGGAGGAAGAGGGAGGGGAGAAACAGAACCTGCTGGAACCCACAGTGCAAACGGAAACAGGGTGACCCTATTTTCTAAGGACTGACGGGTTCCTGGGAGGTGGTATTTGCAGTTTTAAACAGACAGCTGGGCTGAGGCGCTCATCCTGGGCAGAAACTATGGGAAGGTTTTGAAAACTGTCAGTTCTCAGCTACCTTCAGCCTGGACAGGTTGGTGTCCTGCAGAAGAAAATGGTTCCCTGCTGTGGAGCCAAATGCAGCCCTGGCCCAGGAGCCAAAAACGCTGAAGGAAACAGCAGCTTCAGGTCCTACCCCTGAGATCCAAGTGCACCCTGTGTGAGGCATGGAAGGGCCTGACCAAGGCAGAAGTCACTTGACCCAGCTGCAGGATTGAGAAGCCCTCCTGTGCTGCAGTTGGGGAAGCTGGAACTCACAGAGCCTATTAACCCTGCCCTGTCACATAACCCATGAGGGCCCTGAGCCTCATCCCAACCCAGGCTGTCTTGCAGGCTGAGGCAGGGAGGTCAGTGACTGTAGCAGCAGGGTAGGGTTCAGCCCCAGATGCAGTGGCCAGGGCTGGAGATGTACAGGGGGTGGAGGAAGCCAGGGCTAGGGGTGCACAGAACCCAGAAGGGGGTAAACCTCTTCCACCTCAGTCTGCCACCATATGAAATAGCTTCATCACAGTCCCACCCTCACAGGGCTTGTGTAAAGGATAAGGGTGACGATCCAGTGACTCAACAGCCCAGCCCATGACTCAGAACTGTGCCCAATACCTAGCTTTACGGGAGCTTTTGGAGGCTGGATGGAGGTGAAGGAGCTGTCACTGGCAGCACAGGAGCAGGAGGTGGGGTGGGTGGTGACACCCCAGGGCTCCTCACAGAGCACCATCAAGGATGGGTCCCAGGTTGTGCAGGGTGGGGGTCTACAGTGGTAGATGGTGCCAGACCACTGTTAGCCATCTGTGCTGGCTGCCCAGCTCGACCCTTTGTGATTGGTTAGGACTCCTGGCCATCAGGCCAGCCTGGCATAATGGGAGAAACAGAAGAGTGACCTCAAGGCCCACTTTACAGCTGGTGTGGGGGCAAAGGCACCAGTTTCCCAGAGTTCAGTGCTAAATTTAGAGCCAAGCTTCTTGTGAGCTCAGTCTGTGTTGAGTCAGAGGTGAAATCCATGGCGGAGGAAACTCACCTGCCCACTGCTGCCTGGCTGGCATGTGCCACTGCTGTGGGCAGCATAAGAAGCCATGCTTGTCCCCACACAGTGCTCTGTCCCAGCTGGGGCTGCACAGCCATCACTGTAGGCCTCCAACCCCACCACGCCTTGTCTGGAGCATGCTGCTGCCTGGCCTGGTCTGGCCCAGAGGTGTTCTCAGGCCAGCTGCACACCAGGAAAAATAGCTCACTTGGGGGGGGGGGCCTCCTGTGCGTGTCTGTTGGCGCCGAGGAGAGAACTGTGTGAGGAGGCCGGGTGGAGACCCAGGGACCAGCTATTCAGGTGGGGCATTAAGGCCGGGAGCCCCTCATTAGTGGTCATGAGATGAGTTGTATGGATCACAACCAGCACTTAAGAAATAAAACGATTGGAGCCTGAAAGTAGATGGGCCGGGCCGGTCTCAGGGTGCTACTGTGTGGTTGGGGAGCACTCAACTAACTCAACATGTGTCTGTTCGAAGGACCAAAGAGGGCTAGGAGCTGTTCCAACACAACAGAACTGCGGTCACAGTAGCAGAAGAAAGACCTGGATTTGAACACTGGTCTACCATCAGCGTAGGGACCTGGCCCATGCAGCATTTCCAAGTCCCTATCCCTCTCCAACCCCTGTCATTAAAACAGACAATGTTTTCTAGGAAGGCTATGATGAAAGCTAGAGCTGCTGCTTGCATAGGACCCAGCATGAGTTCTAGGTGCTCCACACCTAGAAGTTACTAACTTGCTATGAATACTGCGTGCTTGAGACCTGGAAGCCACTTAACTCTTATGAATACCGAGACACCGGGGTGCGCTGGGAAGGGATCAATCCAAACTTGGAGGGTTTGCACACAGAGAAAAACTGGCAGCAGAACTGAGGCCTAGACAGTGCCAGAGAACATGTGGAAGAAGAGGGAGGGAGAAGGACCTCCTGGGGCAGCATCTCCCAGGCGTGCGTACGGCGAGGAGCAGTCAGAATATTTGCCAGATGGAGCACGGAGCGTGGGAGATGCATGGAGGGAATGGGCTGGGCCTTGAAGGTATGTGATGTCAGTGTGGACATCATCTTTGGAAACAGGAAAATGTGGCTTGAACATCCTGCTAATGCAAGTGTTGAACTTAGTGGCCAGTGTGCTGGTGTGAAGAGGTGAGCATTTTGGAGGTGCTGGTCTCCTGGAGCCTGTTCCCTTGAGAGAGTCTTCCTCAGCACTTCCCCCTTGCCTTCTGCCTTTGGCCCTAAAGGACACAGCAAGAGGTCCTTGCCAGCCTCCAGCACCACGAGCAATGCTTTTCTGTGTATGTCAATTTCCCAGCCTCTGGTGCTCTGTCATAGCAGCAGGAATGGATGAAGTCAGGGCCTCATCAGGAGGGGTGCAGTCAGATCTGCCTTCTTACTATGTGATGCTGTTTTTCCATAACTACTTTGCAAAAATCTCTCTGCCCAGAAACTCCTCCCAGCATCGTGGCTTAGAGAGGCCCCCTCAGTGGCTGAGCCCTTGGAAAATGAAGCCAAGGTTTGCCTGGCACAGCCTGCCCTTGCTCAGTAGTGAACTCACTGTCCTGAAGATAAGCAAGCGGAACCTGACATGGCCCTGAGGAAGGCCGGGTAGAGAGGAAGAAGCCCTGCAGATCTCTGCAGGCCCTGAGGTTCACATTGCTGCTGCTGCTGTCTGTGGAGAAGAGGGGGGAGTCCAGTGTCCTCCTCCCTGGGGGTCTATTCAGCTGTGGAGGGAGGGACTCTGAGCCTGACCCAGGCTGGTCTTGGGAAGGTCTATCTTCCAGGAGTGACAGGCCCTGTACTCTGAGTCCCGTATGGTACTAGCACTGCACAGCTTCCACACAACCTGGTGACCCTGGGCCACAGGGAGAGGGGCAGGCTGCAACCCTCCATGTGTGCACATTTGTAAAACAACACAAGTATATTTCTGCAGGAGAGATTTCTAGGAGTAAAATTTCAGGGTAATGGGGTATATATCTTTATAAAAGTGTTATTACTTCTCTTCCATAAAACTTGTAACTCTTCTGCCAACAATTCTGTTTTTGTCACCAAGCTATATCAATCTTTTTCCTTCCTTGACAAACCTTCAGGTGAAAAATGGTTTACTAGTACGTTTAACTGGAGGTTGAGTGTATTTTCACAGGTTCATATGCATTTCCCTTCCTGAAATCTGTCTGTTCACACCCTTTGCCCACTTTCTTATTCACTTTTGGATCTTTTCTTCTCCAAATTGATATGTGATCTCTTCATCCACTAGGATAATTAACACTTCGTCTGCAGTATGAATTGCAAATGTTTAATTTTTCTTTGATCGGATCTTGTTTGGTTTAAGAGGGTCTTTGCAATTTTTATTTCTCAGAATCAAATTCATCAATATTTTCTCTCTTTCTCCCCTCTCCCTTTCTCTTTCTCAGCTTCTAGGTTTGAGTCGTACTTAAAGTCCTTCCCTCTATGAGAAAATAATAAAAGTTTCCCATCATTGTGCTGCAAAAGTATCAGTTAAACGTAGTGTAAGGAGATTGGTCCCTTCGAGGTGACCAGCGACAAAGCCTCTGCTTTAAACCACAGAGAAAAGGGAGGTCTCAGCTTCTGAAGCCGGAAAAAGGAGCTGGCCCTCCCCAGCATGGCAGAGCGGCCTCATGGAGAACCCAGTGCAGTCAGCCAGGCACCCAGCATTTGCCTGGCCTGTGCCCCAGGCCTGGGCCTGCCAGCATGTCCTGCCCCCTCTGTATGTTAGCCACCATCACCTCCCGCTTGGCCAGTGGTGTGGGGCTGCTCTGAGGAGCAGGTGACACTCTGCATTTGGGAAGCCACTGGACACCGGGTCCTGAGCATATGCTTATGGCCTCCTTGGTTACCAGGAAATACACGTCTACCTGAGCAACGCCCATGTCCACCATCATCAGAGCCGCCCCACCAAAGCACCCCAAATTCTCTCTCACCCCACTTCCCACCTTCTCCCACACCTGTCTTCTCCGTTTTTCCCTCAATGCCACCACTCGCCTCACTCTGGTTGTCTCACCCAGGTTGGACAGTGCAGCATGTCCTCAGGGGCCACTGCCATGGGTTCTCTCCTGCCCTGGTTCTCCTTCCAGTGCTGTGCCCTTGAGGGGGACTGGGCATACCTGGTTGGAACGAGACAGGCAGCCACCCTCTTCACCCTGACTCGCAGAACCTTGGCTTAGGTCAGTGTCAGCTGCCAGCTCCTGCTCTGGCCCTTGTGGCTATGAGTCTCTTTTGGAATAAGCCAACCAAGGCAGTCTGATGTCCCTGTAAGGGGAAGGGGCCTGGGTCACCGGTTGTGTGTGTGTGGGGGGAATGAGACACAATGGGAATTATGCAGTGAATTCTGGGAAGTATTTTCTTGTTCTGAAAAGGAAAGAGACAGTAAGTTCTTCTCTACCACACCTTTTACTGGTCTGCATGGGATGCCTGGAAATGTGGCTGGCATTCTGAGATCGTGAGGGGAGATGACTCCTGCTCAAGCTGATGAGCCATGAGGGCAGAAAGGAGGCAGGGAGCAACATGGGTCCGTGACAATGTTGCACTGATGGACTGACTGGATCTGGAATCACCCCTCCCCTGTTATAGCATGAGACACAAATATGTGAAGTGCTCTGTAGCCAGGAACTTACATCACTGATGGAAAGGGTGGTGTCTCCAGACACATCAGCATTCCCAGCAGGCAAAGCCATGACACGGTGTGCCTAGCGCTGGAGTGCTGACTACCCAGGACCATCCCCGCTGACGTGTGGGCTAGAGGAGTGCAGGTCCGACCAGGTGTGGCACTGCTGAGCAGGGCAGCGGGGACAGTGGGGACAGTGGAAGGGCGTCGCTGCCATGGCCCATCTCCCCCAGAACCTGCCGCTTATTCTCCATAATGGTGCAGCCTGGAGCCCTGCTGGAGAGTGCTGGGGGGGTTGGAGGACCTGGGCTGTGGGAGGCGTGGTGAGACCCTGAGCCCCACAGCCACTGGGCAGCAGGCAGGGAGGAGCATCGGGCTGGACAGGAGGCCACCATGCTAGGCCAAGTGCAGAGGGGACATGCGTGGCACAGACGGGTGGCTATGGATGGTGCAGGTGGCTGTGTGGCTTGATAGGAGAGGAGTCAGTGAGGTCAGAGGTGACGACAGTGCTCGAGCCTGCGGTCGCTGCCTTGTAAGCAGACGGCGACACCTCCCATGATTATCTCTTTGAAGATGCCGCCAAAGTTGGTGTGGAGGAGTAACCGGGGAGGCCACACTGGCCAGCAGCCAGGGGCAGGACAGAGCACAGCCCCATGCTCCATTTGGAGAGCAGCTGGGGACCAGTAACCATCTGAGAGCTGAGCAGGTCTGAGGCAGGTCATGACTTTCTGCTGAAGCAAGGGTGATGGCAGGTGGTAGGAGGCAAGGGCACAGGAACCCTGGATCCCTGACTCCCTGGTGCCTGACTGTGGAGGCCTGGGCTTGTGGACATGTCCAGGAGCACAGGCACCCTGCAAGGCACCCAGACTCCTTTCCTTTCTGCCACCTATAATTCTTGAGGCTACACATGACCTTTCTACATCTGCTTCCTCCTCCCCACATGACAGGCAGATGCAGATGCCATCGGAGTCTGGCCCACCACTGGTGACAGGTGGGCACCAACTGCTGGATTCTGTTGCCATAGCAACAAGGTAGGAAAAACTGCCTGGAGCTCAGAGGCTGTTCAGCCCACAGGGCTGACCTGCGATCCATCCATCACCTCTCCCGGGCACCACTATGCCATGTCTGGACTGTTTGAGATGGGAAATTTAAGTGGATAGGAAGTTAGGGGGTCTGCCAAGGATGTCGTCCCCTTTGTCGCCTCATATATATTTGCTACCACCATCCCCAAACAGATAATTTCCTCTTTGTCAATTGGTAGCAGCTTCCAAGTGGTGGTCCACTTCCTGTTGACATCTGGACTCATGAAAAATGAAGCATGGTAACGCTGGCGCACCATTTGGAGGATGGCTCCATGGAGGGCGCCAGCCCTGGACTTGTGTCCCATGTGCACCAGCTGCCATCACAGAATGCACGGTGTCAGCCTAGCCGCTTGCATGGTGGGCCTCTGTTCTGCCATAGTTCTTGACTCGGGAGGTCTCTCAGTCTTTGCTGGGGACTCTGTTGGTTTGCTGGTGGCACTTTCTCCCAGTGCACCCATGTAGCCTTTCCTTCTAATGAGGGTAGCGGAAGAGGGACTCTCTGACCTCTCTATTCAGGATTAAATCCCACAAGGAGGAATTCACCCTGGAGGCCTCATTCAGCTATGCTTGTCTCCAAGTCTCTCTCCTTATATGCCACAGGGGGGTGTTAAAGCTTCAAAATATGAATTTGGGGGGGGGACACCGACATTTTGTCCATAGTCCGGGGCATACACAGTTTGAAAGTGGCCCTTCAGTACCTATCAGGCAATATTTTTCCTTTCTTTCTTCCTTCCTTCATTCACTTTTATTTCTTTTGGAGTGCCAGCTGCTGTTGAATGTGGTAGGGATATAGCAGTGACCAAAACAGTCAAAAAATTCCTGCTGCCATGAATCTTACCTTTTAATAGAACAAGATGAAATGATTAGCAAGTAGTTACACAGTCACTGGGTGACAAGTGCAATTAAAAAGCGCAACCCTGGGAAGAATGACGGAGATTCTAGGGGACTTGCTCATCTATCCAGGGCTGCTTATGTGGCCCTGAAGCACATCTTCAGCCGTCCTGTGAGAGGGAGCAGAGCCGAGTGGAGGCCCCTGAGGCTCTGCTTTGCAGCCACTGGCTGCTTCCTGCTCACATGCTGCCCTTAGAGGGCTCAGGGCTCCCTCCTCAGCCCAGAATAGCCAAGGGCTCCCCAAGGTTCTGCTAGCTCCCTGGGTTATACCTTCTCTTCCTCCTCCTTCGTCTGGGGCCAGCGTCTCACCATCATCCCACTGCAACGAGCCAGGCCTGCCCGCCCCTATTTCTTCTCGCCAGTGCTTTCCCCTCTAACTAAAACCTTGCAAGATGAATTCCACCTTGGTCTTGGTGTCTCCTTCTCAGAGGATCTGCACTGATCCAGATCAGAGGAGTCAGAAACTAAGCCATCAGACTGCTAAGGACATTTGGGCCCGAAGGGGAAGCAGAGGCCAGGATGGGCCTCAAACAGTGCATGCCCGGCTTATGTGGGACCTGGGTCTTGGTTGTTCTCTGCTCATAGGCAGAAATGTTGACCTGTGCACAGGCCAGGGACACCGGCAGAAGACAGAGACTTCAGAAAGGGAGGTGAGTATACTTAGGTCTGGCCACAAAGTCCATTGGTCAAAACAGACCCGAAGAGCAGTGCCAATTGGAGGGAGGGGAAATGTTCAGGGATGGTGCAGAAGAGTGCCCTTTGGGCAGAGGGTGCAGGGGAAGCAGCACTGCAGCTGGTTTTCACACCACCACCACAGGAAGGTCCAGCACCTTAGCAGTTTGAGGGCAGAGAGAAGAGGCCTCGAGCGACCAAGCAGGGTCTCATGAGACCTATGTGCATGTAGCCTGCCACTTCTCACCCAAGCTCTCAGAGTAAACCTCACTGGGCAGGTCCAGCAGCACCCTCCCTGATGGCCTCTCGTGCTGGCCTGGGGCCAGGCTGAACTGACTGTTGGACCTGCAGTGCTCACATGCTACCTTTGGGGGGCCAGGGAGAAGAAAGGCAGCCCAGCATAGAGGGCCCAGCCCACTGCACCCCATACCACTGCTCTCCACACACTGCCAACAGCACCCATCACAGGGCCAGCTGTCACTGCACCCACCTGCCACCAGGACCAGCTGGCTGCTGAAGTAGGAAAGCAGTTTGCTGGTGTAGAGCATGTCCCTGTGGGAAGTTTCTCTCCTATCATTGACTGATTTGCTGAGCTCTGCCACGGCCCTTGTTATCTGTAACCATGGTAACGATGCGAAGAGCTGTGCACGCGTTTATTTTGGACACTAGAAACCCAAGCCCAGTTTATTTCTATTTCTCGGCCTCTGAGCGCTTGGGTGGGGCTGGAGTTGGGGCTCTGGCTCTCAGTCCTGGGCCATCTCGCAGAGCTGGGTGGGGACCTCGGTGTCCCTATATGTCATTGAGGGGCTGGGACCACTGTCTGTGGGATCCTGCTGGCAGCGTCTTCCTACGAGGCAGGCTGTGTGCACACGCCCAGCCCACCATGGAGGATGCTGCAGGGCTGGGCGGCTGCTGCATCTGACAGTCCCTTTTTTTGCTAATTTGGAGTCCTTGCTATATAATTATACTGTGAAATTCCCCGACTGAAGACTTTTTTTTAATATCCTTCCCTGACTCCCACCACTCGTCGCCCAGATCCGTGAATGGGAAAGTGGGTGTTTGCAGCTTTTGCTGGAGAACAAGGATGTTATGCAACCCGCCTTTCTCTAG
Source organism: Dinomys branickii (assembly GCA_004027595.1). Classification (NCBI taxonomy): domain Eukaryota; kingdom Metazoa; phylum Chordata; class Mammalia; order Rodentia; family Dinomyidae; genus Dinomys; species Dinomys branickii. The sequence continues at coordinate 73,780 of PVLD010001889.1, read as the reverse complement.
ATTTCTGCAGTGCTACCCTACACTGAGCCATGAGGGAAGGGGAAGCCTTTGGGGACCACTCTGGGCCTCAGTTTCCTCACCTGTAAAGTGGGGAGAAAACAGCTTTCCTTGCAGAGGGACCTGTGGAGCAGGATCTTGGCACCTGTGCTTTTGGACTGCCAAGGGGTGTGGCAGAAGCTTATGGTGAAGTTGAGATCACTCCTCGAGCTGTGGGTATTCCCTTTACACATGGGCTTGGTAATGGGGGTCTTACTCTGGGGTTTAGACAGGATATAGTCCCAAATGCCCCAAGGTGAGCCGTTATTCAGCACTTGGCATCTTCTAAGAGCGTCTGGAAGACCAAACATCCGGTCACTCTGCAGGAGCCTGAGGCCTGGGTGTGTCTGCAGCTGGCCCTGGCAGGGCTGCTATCCAGTGAGATGCAGCCAGAGCTGGCAACTAATGGGCCTGTCAGCTTGATTCAGAGCACTTTGCAGAGCTCCCCGGAGGCAGGTGCCGACGCCACATCGATCAGCACTGATCCCTGATGCTCCTGACATTTCCTGCTTGCATCCTCTGTCTGTCCGGGTCAGTGGTCACACTGAGTCGCTGTTGCGCCCCATGGGGCCGGATGCCCACAGTCCAGCCCGGGGCAGGGTCAGCTCTCAGCATTCAGAGGATGCTGTGTCTTTGTGTTTATATTTTAAAACATCCATTTTTTTTTCTTATTTTCCATGCATAAAGAAAGCACTTAGAATGCCTGTGGCTATGCTTCTCTCTCGCACTTGTCTGCCTGTGTTTATCTAAGCATAGATGGAGGTTGGAAAGGACTTTGACCTCCAAAGAGCTCGCGGTTGTGCAAACTTCTAGGGAGAGGTGTGGGATGGCAGAGAGCCGTTCACATCCTCAGAGACTAAGCAGAGTTGCGGGATCAACGGAGACGTTTGCTTTGTTTTGAATAAGTACACCTCTGTATTTGATTTTAACATGTTTTTAAAAGTAAACAGCACCAGCTACATTGGAATTGGAGATAAAGCTTAAGATGACAGTGTTAAAGCACTTTGCAGGGGAACCATGTATAACTGACACCACTTTGTGTGAATCCCACTGGTCTGGACCAGTCCCCATGCTAGGATCAACCAGGCACTCACCCTCCTGGGGGCGAGTCTTTGGTGGCTCATTCTGCAGAGAAACCCGAGCAGGCCATAGTGGCTCTTTCCACGTACCCTCTGTTCTGCATAGGTGTGGTGGCTGCAGGTGCTGGCAGGAGGCACCCGGCTATCTGTACACCTCTCCTGAAAAAAACCCTGGCCAAATGCTGGGGTTACCCTGCCCTGCTCCAGGAGAAGGCAGAGCACCAGGCTGCTTTGAGATGCTGTTTCTGGCTAGCAGTGTTCTCACCTGAATTGACCCCTGGCCAGTGCAGACTCATTTCAGTGGCTCTGGAGCCAAGGGGCCCACCTTTCTCCTAGATGTCAGCATGGGGCACTGGTCCTTGAAGATGGAGGTTAGTGGATTTCAAACATGGAGACTAAAGTCTGCGCTTGTGTGGTTTGCATGGCTGCTTGAGGCCAGGGAGGAAGGGGTGGCCAAGGCCCTCAGTGGCACTGGGGTTGAGGATGCCCTCACTTACTCTGGTGTGGTCTCAGCAAAGGTTTGGATCGTGGCTCTGTCTATGACTGCTGTGGCTTGGAGGAGGTCCCCAGGACCCAGGGTTAATGGCGTGGGCCCCAGCCCAGGGTGCTGTTGGGAGAGGCTGGTGGGTGTGAGGTCCGTGGTCAAGGAGGCTGTGTCCTCAGAGGGGGACCGTGGCCTCCCCCTTCTGTCCTCTTTCTTACTTTCCCAGACACGAGCTGACCAGTGTTCCCTGCCATTACGATGTGCTGCCTTCACCATGGTTCTGAAAACAGGAGGCCCAACCATCTCCAAAACTGAGAGCCAAGACAGAACTTTCATCCATGGGTTATTTCAAGAGCTTTGTTGCAGCCTGGGAAGCTGAGCAGCACAACTGCCCTGCCGTTCTGTGGCTCAGGTTCCTCCTCTCTGAGAGAAGGCTTCAAAGTATCTTACAAGGTTGAAGGAGGGCTCCATGACATGCTATCAAATGTGTTGGAATCTCCAAATAATTAATTCTGATAATAATGACCAGAAGGCCAACCTTGGGGAAAGTTCAGCATGGTGAACAGAGGGATTCAGAGGCATTGCTGCCCACGTGGGTGGGAGAGGAGCAGGCTTGATTCACGTGGGCCAGGCAGGAGCTGGAGTGTTGGGCAGCACTGTGTGGTCTAGGACCAGGTTCTACCTGTGCTGCTTGCCTCAGAGTGACTTTGGGTGGCTCCAGCCCTGAGTTGGACTATCTTCTGCTCCTTTCCCACCCCGAGAGAGTCTATGACTGCAAGGCCCCTGGGTGTGGTGTTTCCAGCTACTCCCACCCAAGCCCATCCCTGCTGACCTCCCTCCCATGTGGTCAAGCTGCCTGTGCTCCTGCTGGCTGGGTGCTGACCACAGCAAGCTGGCTCCTCAGCTGCCTGTGTAGATAGACCAGGCACAAACTTAGGATTCTGCTCTTGGACCACACTTCAGGCTGGGATGCCACTGGTTCTGGAGCTGTCCTCCCAGGGTCTGCAGCTCCCAGCATCTCTTACAGGTGAGGCAGATGTTTCCAAGAAATGGCTGAGGTCTGGCAGATGACCCCCTTCTTGGGACAGCCACACAGCAGACAGGCTGATTGATGATCAGGCCCCCTGTGCCACCTCCCCTCTTTAGCTTCTGGCTCTGCAGTGACCTGGGTGTGTCTCGTGGCTTTGCATGCCTAACCCCACCCTGTCACAGAACAGTGCAGGGTTCACATGGACCCATGAGATGACCAGCACCTCCCAGCACTGGTCTTTGGTGTGGGGTTTCTGCCCATTACTCATGCCAGTCTCAGAAGCACAGGTTTGCCCTGTCGTATATGTTCCTCAATGTTGTATTGATATAGGAAAATAAAACTCCCAACCTGAATGATATCTGAGACGAGTTCGTGTTCTCTAAAATTGAAGAATGAATTTTAGGAACAACAGAAGTTAAGAGCAGAATATATTTATTGAGAGAAAGAAAGCTTCTGTTCGAGAGGGACAGAAGCGGGGCCCAAGTGGGTTACCCCCCCACACTCTGTCTTTTCTACGGACTTTTATAGGGAAAAACCATGAGGTGAGGTGGGTCCAAGGTAGGGGAAATGGACAAAACTATGGTCAGCCAATAAGACTGCAAGGATAATTATTCAGGTAAGACTGAGTAAACTGGGATCAAATGGGGAAGCAAGTCACGAAGCAAGCGGGCATGAATACAGATCTGAGGCTTTTCCTTCGGGTGAGGGTCCAGCTAGCAACTCTTCCTGGCTTTTGGAAGGTGGTTGTTACTTATTTAGAATATCAATCCCTGATGTTTACACCTAGGGAGGTATGTGGGTGCATTTGTTTAGCCCCTTTTGTCTTGAGGTCTGGCCCACAGGTATCTTATCTTTCATGTTGGCTTCTTTGAGGGCCAGGCCCTGTCTGACTGCCTATAATATTTCTATCTAACTCAGCTGCCTATAACTATATCTGGGATCCAGCAGCCAGGCCAACTGCTGGCCCCAACATAGCACCAGCTCACATCAGGAGGCTGCAAGAAGGGGGTTATCTTGGAGGCTGAATTTTCTCCTGGAGTTTGCAAAGGTCTAGAGGTGTTACTGGGCTCAGAGAGCAAAATACAGCCAGGAGCAAAATACAGGGTCAGGACCAAGGCCCGGATTCTCAAGGTAGATCAAAGGTGGCTTGTCCGATCTATGTTGAGCACTTAGTTTTCCCCTTGGCCTCCAGCAGTGCTTGAGGACAGGATACTAAGTCCCAGTGCCAGGGAGCCAGGTTAGGGCAGGAGCTGGAGCTCACTGGCTCTCGGTGTTGAACATACGAGGCTAAACTGAGGTCTCGGCATACTACCTGGCTGCCAGCCCAGTCTCTAGGTGTTTCCAAGTGGCCGCTATCTCCACCTGTCCTGGTGGAGGCGGCTGTGGGAGCTGCTTTCCGACACCAGCTGTGACTGCAGGTGACCAAGAACAGAATTCAGGGTGCTCCAACTGCAGCCTGCCTCAGGGCTGCAATGAGCATGAACAAAGACACGCAAAGAGCTGGGTAATCATGGAAATTAATAATGGTAACTAATGGCTTGGAGCTTGCAGAGACCATGGCAACGGGCATGAGTTCCCTCCTGCAGGCTGGTTCCAGAGCCCATTTCTTTGTAAACAGTCTGCATTTGTTTGTGAAGATGCATGGACCCTAAGGTCTTTGGTAGGAGAACAGTGCTGGAGGGGCTGGTGTTGGTCTACATCCTCTCACTCTTCTTTTCTACACCATTAAGCACCTTGTGGGGCGAACCCATGCACATTTCTCGTCTAGGAAGTGAGAGAGTGAATCCCAATTCAGTTTGGGAAGAGTCAGTGCAGCAACACCCATGAGAGGGAGATGGGGTTCAGCCAGCTGGGCTCTGGCCCCCTCACCTCTCACCTGTGTGGCCCTGGGGTAAATCGTCAGTTGCTCAGAGCCTCAGTCCCTTCATCTGCACAATGGGGGTAATGATGATCAGTAACACACTATCATCACCTTTGCAGTTACTGTGTGTTACCTACAGCACACCTGGTGATGAAATGCTGATGGGTCCAGCTCTGTCCGTAACACTATAAGTAACGTTTACTGGCTGTAGTTCTAGACCCTTTATATATGCCTCTTCATTTCATTCCCTTGGTTGGTCTAAGAGGTAGGTGTTATAATTATTCCTATTTTATGGAGAAGGAGGCTGAGGTTTAGAGTTTGGTGATGGTGTGAAGCAGAACTCTAAGTCACCTGGGTAAACTAACCAACACAGGGCGCTACGACTTCTGTCTAGATGTCCCCTGAAGCCTCAGGTGCTCAAAGGTGGATCACAGATGTGTGATCCTAGATTAGTCCTCTGATTGGTTTAGCATAGTTCTGGGTGTAGATGATGGACTCATTGAAGAGGAAAGACCAACCCTGGCTTATAGCCTGGATGGAATAAAGGGGAAAGAAAAGGGAAAGCTCCCTGGCTCCTGCCTGCTATGCCACAGACTCTTTCACCTCTGTGATGTCCTCCGCCATCCCATGCTGCCTTGGACCCAGCTTACTGGACTGAAACCTTCACAAACCTTCACATCCTCAACCCCAAACCCACTTACTTATGGCAAAGTGCCAATACTGCAATTAAACCTGAATGGCTGAGATTTTAGTTTACAAAAGACAATTCATACATTAGCATTTTTCATCTTAAAAAGAAAAAACAACATGAGTGCCCTGGGCTCATCGTGGATTTGGCCCATAAGATTGATAGTGCCCAAGTGGGACAGGAGAGGAAAACGCACCGGGAAGGGCACAAAGGTGATGAAGTGGGGGTTGAAGGGACTGTGCATGAAACCCTGTGACTGTAGGTGGTGGAGAGCTCCACAGACGGTGACACCAGGCCTATGTGGAGCTCAGTAAAGAAGTGTGGTGGAGGTGCACACGTGCTGACTGGCTCCATGCCTGTGTCTAGGCAGCGCAGGGCCCACCCTAGACCTTTGTGAAGGAGGTGAATGTGAGTTAGGGCTGAGAGCAGAGCCTCAGGGAGCAGCCTCCCCCCAGGGACCTGTGGAGAAGAGGACACATCTTTAGGAATGTCCCTGGATGGAGCCACACACTGTCTCACTTTAGCCCCTGCTTTTGTAGCATCTGTAATGTCCCAGCCTCCTGTGTCATCAGGACTGCAGACAGGAATTGCCCCTTTGCTGCCTGACACCCCAATCTTACCCCTTGCACTGGATGTTTCCAGAGCCAGGGGTGTTGGTAAGTGAGGCCCTCCAGACTTCTGCTCCAGGCCTCCTCCCGCTTTGGTCATGGGCAGGAAGGTGTGCTTTTCTATCCCAGATGGCCTCTATCCTATGCATGTCACACGTGTGTGGACGGAGCATGCTGGACCACAGTCCTTGCCTGGGTGCCAGGCAGTGTTGAAGACTCGTGGGGATACATACCACTAGGCTTTGAGGAGCGCCCCTGTAAGCATTTGCCCACAATCTACGTCCAGTCAGAACCTCAGGCCGAGGCCCGACTGGGAAATAGAGACTTTGAGATGAGATCTTCCTAGAGTTCATGACGTATAAGGAGAAGTGGACAAGCCCTGGGTGCGAAGACAGAGGCCGAGCCTGGAGTTACACTGCCACACGCCACGGAACGCTGGAGCCACCAGAGCTGGGAGAAAGGAAGGGAGAATTTCTTCCTAGAGGCATCTGACCCTGCTCACAGTTTGATTACAGACTTCCGCCGCCACAGTGGAGAATAAACTTCTTCGTCTAAGCCACTGGGTCTGCACAGCTTTGCACAGTAGCCCCAGAAAAGCCACCGTGCCACCTCATGGTACACCCGCTTAACCCCAGACTCGCTTCTCAAACTTCCTGAGGGTTATTGTTTGGCTTACAGGGGAGGATTGGGAACAGGAGGCCTCTGGTGCCTCCCATCATTCGTGAACTGGTGATTCATCTCAGAAAGAAGGACATTTTGAGGTACGGTGAACTCCAGGCTCCAAAGCAGCTCCTGGTGGCTGGAGAAGCAGGTTTACTGCAGAGTGTACTTTGGTATAGATTCCAATTCTGAATAAAGACTTAGAGTTAAGATTGCTCATAATGATACAGAAAAATGAATCTCCCAACCTGACTGATATCAGACGAGTTCGTGTTCTCTAAAACTGAAGAATGAATTTTAGGAACAACAGAGGTTAAGAGCAGAATATATTTATTGAGAGAGAGAAAGCTTCTATCCAAGAGGGGGACAGAAGGGGGGCCCAAGTGGGTTACCCCCGACTCTGTCTTTTCCAGGGACTTTTATACGGAAAAACCATGAGGTGAGGCGGGTCAAAGGTAGGGGAAATGGACAAAACTATGGTCTGCCAATAAGATTACAGGCATAATTGTCCAGGTAAGACTGAGTGGACTGAGATCAAATGGGGAAGCGAGTCACGTAGCAAGCGGGCATGAATGCAGAGCTGGGCTTTTTCTGTGGGAGGTCAGGTCAGTGACTTTCTGGCTCTTTGAAGGTGGTTGTTACTTATTTATCAATTTTTGATGTATGTGGCTGCACCTGGTTAGCCCCCCTTGTCTTGAGGTCTGGCCCACAGGCATCTTTTGTGTTGGCGCCTTCCAGGGCACAGCCCTATCTGACTGCCTATAATATTTTTAACTAACTCAGCTGTCTATAACAGTAACAACTGCCCTTCACTGAGCACTTAGTGTGCATGGCACTTTAGAGGTCTCTCAGTGAGGTGTCCGCACCTTCAGAGCACCCAGCACCAATTATCACCATGATTTGTCAGTGAAGAGAGAGCTGAGGAGAGCTCCACTGCTGAGAAGAAACAGGAAAATGTAAAATATGGCCTGTGGGCATCAGAAGAAGCAGCAAGTCTCTACCTTTTGCAGCCTTGGGGAACATGGGACATGCTCTGAAGAGAAGTGGCCCGTGTGCCAGCATCACAGATGCCCGCCCGTGTTGCCTCTCCATCCTGCTCCTGCCCCTCCCTCTCCCAACAAACTCAGGTTCAGAAGGGTGCAGAATGTGGACTCAGCCATGGGAAACCTCGAGGTCCAGTGTGTGGTCTGAAGCTCCAAGCCATGTCAGCACCACCAGAGTTTGTTAGAAATGAGGCCCTCTGGGCACCCACAGACTGAGACAGAATCTGTCCCAAGAGCACCTGGTATCTGTGAGCCCCTTAAAGCAGGACAAGCTGGGGTAAAGGACACAAAGCCTCCCCAACCCAAAGCTAGTGGAGGGTTCCAAGCTCTCTTGACTCACATGAGCAGGGCTTGGGGCAGCTGAACTCTACCAAGCTGCGCCGGGCTCCCAGTCTGGGCCTTGGTCACACAGCCCATTGCAGCTACTGCCGACCCCATTGTTCTGTGATGCAACATAACCTGTCCCCACCTGGGACTCCAAAGCTGAGACACCCCTCAAGCTCAGCCTACACCATGGCCTCTGACTCTCACCAGAAGTTCATCATTAATAACTCCTTGCTCTCTCTCTTGGTGAGGGCAGGGCTGGAGGCGCTGGTCCCAAGCTTGGGGGAGACTGGGCACATTGGATTCCACGGCACACACGCATTTTAAGGCACACTGCCCTCCCTGCTCATACTCCAGAGGGAGGGATGCTCTTGTGCTGGGGCCTGTGATGGTTGTGTTCCGCCCTCGTGGGGATTCTGATGTCTCAAAGCAAGTGGGCTGGTGCGTCCATTGCCATCCATGTCCTCACTCACTGTGTGGCTGAACCTGATTATGATGGGAGAGAGGGGGCAGGATCAGGATGGAGAGGTGACACGGGCATCTGTGATGCTGGCACACGGGCCACTTTTCTTCAGAGCATGTCCCATGTTCCCCGAGGCTGCAAAAGGTGGAGACTTGCTGCTTCTTCTGATGCCCACAGGCCATATTTTACATTTTCCTGTTTCTTCTCAGCAGCAGAGCTCTCCTCAGCTCTCTGTGGGCTGCATGCTCCAGGCTTGAGTGGAGGTGACAGTGTGGCCGTTTCTCATAGACCTGGCTGGAGGGGGCCCCTTGTGGGAGCTGATGGCGGGGGTAGGGGGCCATGCTCAAGCTGCGTATCAGTGGTAGCTCCTGATGCGTTCCCAACAGAGCATCCAGTGACACCAACAGGATGAGCCCAGCTCTGGTGGCTGTCCTGGTGAGGAAGGAGCATGAAGCAGCCCTGCTAAACATTCAGTGTCGTCACAGAACAGGGACACGAGCAGCTGCCTGGCACCTCAGGGACAGTGCAGTGAGGTCTAAGTGGAAGAGCCCAAGGCGTGCAGGTGTCCATGAAGTGCCCAGCAGCCACAGGCAACACTCACTGGTGCCACACACATGCCCTGTCCTCTTCCACAGAATCATGGTCGTGGCCCAGAGCTCCAGGTGGGGCATACAGGGTGCCGTGGGGAGGGCAGTGAGGCCCCACCACGGTTGTAATTCTGTAGGGTTCAGCAGCCACCACACAACCTCCTCCTGTGTTTCTTTTCCTCCTTGGGCAGCTTATCAGAACCAAGAATAAGGTCCTTAGTTACACAGGCAAGATAAAACCTAGGGCTCAAATCTCAGAAAGGCAGACGGGGGACAGCAACGTACAGTCTGGGAGTGTTGCAGCCTGACCCTTCCTCACCAAACTCATGTCTTGCCCTGGCTTCATGTGCCCTTGACACAGGCTCTGAATGAGTGGCAAGCATGCCTCCACGCTCACTATTCCTGTGTGTGAAATGCCCCTTCCGCTCTGGGGTGTGTCCCTGCTTATCTGCAGAGGTGGCCCACAATAGCCCCCAGCAAAGTCTTCTTTAGACATTGAGTTTTAAAAATTTTTCAAAGGTAAGGTATTTTGATGGGAATTGGCCAAGCCCCCTGTCTCTTTCCACAGAGTTGTCTGCTTTCCACTCTCGCTGTCAGGCTGTGGAGGAGCTCAGGACCGGACACATCCTTGGTGATGCAGCCGGTGACCCTAGCCTTCAGGATCAGGACACCGGTGGGCTGGGGCAGGATGAGACATCTCAGGCCCAATATGGAGACAGTGTCCAATAACTTAGCTCTCGGTAAACTCACAGCAAGCCTCCAAACACAAACCTGAGGTACCCTACCTCTGATTCTTCCCCGCTCTAACTCAAACGCATAGTGTGAGCCCTGCTGTGTGAACTTGGGACATTTTAAGCAGTGATGCAATTCTGAGACTTAAAAATTCAAACACAGATACAAGATACAAATGTTTGTTTTAACAAGTAATAAAGCTCAAGTATACCATTTTAACTGTAGGTAAGAAAGGCATTTCAGAATGTTTCCATAAAACAGTCTAGGGCATCACAGACCTTGGACCTGGCTGTGTATAGGAAGGACTCTTCCTTTTGACAGTATTCAATTTATTAAAGAAGCAAGAGAATATTTAAATAAAAATGAACAGATTATGAAACAAAAGAAATAAAGATAAGCAAAAATTTAGTGAAATTATTCTAGTACTGAGGAGTGAATGTGTGTGATTCACGGAAAGGAGGAAAGTTTGAGTACAAGGAATAAATTGGCCTCGCTGGTTTGGTTGTGCAGCTAACGAAGAGAAACCAGTCATCCAAATGTATCTGAAAAGGACTGAAATTTCTTGCTGATTCGGAATAAACACTGATGTTGAAAAGAGTGGCGTGGCCCCGGGACCAGCCACCATCACTGGCACACTGGCAGCAAGGGACAGTGAGTGCTGTGGATTTAAAGGGAATTGAAGATAAATCTGCAAACAAAATTCCCAGTGCTGTGAAATCGTATAGTTTGTGTATAAAAGATTCTTCAAAGAGGTTTTTCCAGTTGATAACAATCCTAAAAATTAACCTAATTTTACAAATAATAAGTTGTGGGATTAACAATGAACATTTCCCTGGCCTGACATGCTGGGGAAAAGACTAATTTTATGCTCTACCAAGAAAAAAGACGATGTCACAAGCTTATTGTCCTATGTGGAGGCTATCAAAGATTAAGCAGACACAATACAGAAAAAGGGTTATACAGGAAAATTGCACATATTCATGAAAATATAGTGTTCTTTTTCTGATTTGGTAAAGTTGTTAGTATTTTCTAGCTTTATAAAAACTAATTTGTTGTGATTTCTCTCATTTTCAATCAATATGAAATTTTGTCTCAATTTTGGTATCTTTTTACCAGAAAGGGTCCCCACTTCCTCTTGACAGCAAGTGTACACAGACATACACACACACACACACACACACACACGCAGATACACAGAGACATAGTTTTGCATACCTAGACCCAGCACACAGACGCACCACAGAAAAACACAGACATACACACATACAGATACATATACAGACACACAGACAGGAACACACACAGATACACACACGGCCACAAACACAAACACACACCTAGACACAGCACATAAACAGAAACATGCACATACACACACATACAATTACTTACACAGACACACACATCTGGAAGCATACAGATCTACACACCTAGACACAGCATGCAGACATACAGAGAAACATAGACATATACACACACAGATACATATAGACACACAGACATGCAAAGAGACACACACACAGATACACAGATCCATACATAGACACATATACCTGACACAGCATAGAGCACATGCACACACATGCACACACAAGCCTGTGTTAGCTCCAGGCCCCTGAGAAGCTGGGGCTGCATGGGTCCTGGCTGCAGGTGGGGGTCTCTTTGAGCACCTTCCTGACTCTGATTCTGGGGGCCATGGCTCTGCTCTGCTCCGCAGAGACTGTAGGTCTTTCCAAGAGCTTTTGTGCATGTTTTATTCTCTCCTTGAACTCTAAAAGATTTGATATTCATTCATCTGGGATGCAAAGTCTGACTTTAGATCAGAACATATGCCTCCCAAGGAGGTGGGTTGTAACTCTTAGCAGGGGGCTTAGGCAGGGTGAGTCTGGGGAGAAGGTTGGGCTGGCAGGCAGCAGAGGAGGAAGCCAGAGAAGGCGTAGGGGACAGGACATGCACCGCACCGCAAGCAGGGCCCTCAGGCAGGAGAGGCCAGGGGCCAGCAGGTCCCAAGCTGTTCCACACAGAGCCCTCTGTGGAACAAAATCTCACGTGTCCCAGGTGGGCAGGTCTCTGGCTAGGCCTGGGCAAGGGTCTGCCCCAGGAACTCCCACACACAGGAGCCAGCATCTGCCTCTAAATGCCTTCCTCCCTGACACAGAAGGAACCTAACTGCCCATTGTGTTCCCCTGGATTCAGTTTCGCCCCTCCCCCTCATTTTCCTGTTTCTTGGCAGTTTCAGACTAATGTGGGGTGCGGGCGCCCCCTAGTGGTGGACAAGGGCTACCCAGGGATGTCCTGTAGCCGGACAGAAGGTGCTTTCTGGGATGGCTATGGGGTGGCTATGGGCGGCACTGTTATTTCTTGCACCCTCACCAAGGAGGTGCATTGAAGCCTGAGGAGATGCCCCCGTGCCTGCACAAGCCCCTACATGGCCTGGGCCACATCCCTGCTTCTCTCTTCTGGCTTCCCTGATGAGCTGGGGTTCTACGCTGAGATCTGCTGTGGCTGAGGAAGGGGAAATCCTTGAACCCTTAATAAAATGTTACGTGCATAAGCAGTTTTAGGGAGACTGTCTAGAGCTTTGATGGCTTCTGTAAACTTGTCAGCTGCTCCACCTGGTTAGACGCTCAGATTGCCTCAGGGTGCAGAGGCCCAAACTTCCCGGCAGGCCTTACACTCCAGTATGCTCAGCGCTCACCTGGGCTCCCCATGAGGCCAGCAACCAGGAAAGGCTGCCCGTCCCCCGAAATCTGGGCAGAGAGAGACTGCTTGGCAGATGCTGCTTGCTGGGGAACGTTCCTGACTTTCTTGTCCCATGGAAACTTCACAGAAAGGGACCTAGACCTGAGTGGTTCTAGGCCTATGGCCCACCTGTCAGGCCATGGTGTCCCCTCAAGCTGAACTTGGTTCCCTCCCACCAGAGCCTCTGCAGCTGTCAAGTGAGAGGGCCCCTTCTGAGCTCTCGGTAAAGTGTCAAGCAGGGCCTAGAGGATGAAGAGGACACATTCTGACCCTTGATATCTGCTCTGTGATCACTTCATTTGCTCCTCACAAATACTGTGGAAGTTGGATCATAGTTGCAGACTTGGAGGCTCAAAGTGTTAAGTGACTTGGCCCAGGTGAGAAAGATTGCAGAAGGCCAGGCTGGGTGCTCAGGCACACTCTGTAGCTTGGGTGTGCAGGACTTTTAGAACAGATGGGGATAGGACTCCCTGAAGGTGTTCCCCGAGCTTCAGGAGGCTTCTGCCTCCCAAGACCTGGCTGGAGGTGCATGGCTGGGGTGGGTGACATTGTGGTCAAGTGGTAGGTTAGTTACCAGCCCAGGTCCAGGGCTGCCCATGCCAACTCAGCAGCCTCAAAATGCCCACTACCTCACTATGCGGATTTCTCCTACCCTGGTGAAGGAGGCCTTCACCTGATGCTCCCTGCCCAGACTCTGTTCCCACGTCCACTTGGCTCCTTGCCAGACAGGTGGCTTTGGGGACCCTGTATTGCACAGGGCAGGATCTGGTCTCCACCAAGCACCTACTCTCTCTGTGTGCCCAGCCATGGGCAGTGATGCTGAGAGGAGGCTGGCTGCCACCACCATCCTTTCTCAGTCTCCCCACCCATACTTTTCACCTGCAGCGCCCTGGGTTCTTGGGAAGCCATGGGGCCTTTGAATGTCGTGTTTCTCTTTGTAGCTGGGGCTTAAGGAGGTCAGAGTCCCATGATGCTCGTTATTTTTGTCTAGAGCAAGGTTTCCTAATCTCCCTCTTGAATATATATTGCCACTAGGTCCCATGCCGCTGCTTCCACCAAACCATCTTCTGTCAAAAGTGGACTCTTTGAGATGATCCTTGGCTCATCTGTGACACCATCATAAGGAGCTTTAATGAGTAATGTGCTCACGGATCCAACATGCATCCACCGAGCAGGTCACCTGGCCACCGAAGTCCTCTTCTCAGGCATTTCTTGTGCTGTTGATTTTCATGGCTAGGGTGGCCTTGGAGATAGTCACAGTCCCTGCATTTGTCCAGTGAATGCAAGCAACTGGATCTTGGACTGTAGTTGACAAGACTCCTTGAGAAAGGGCTTCTGGGTGTTGTTCTTATGCCATGTGTCTGAAGTCCTGCGTGTAGTTGACAACTGCAGTCAGGCTTTTACCTTTGTCCTCATTCAGGATGACACGTTTGGGCCAGGCATCTTTCTGTGCCTGAGACTTGCAGTCACCTCCCTTCACTCCAGGCCACTTCTGCCCTTGCAGCTGCCACAGGGCTGGGCTCCTCAGCCCTTGGGCTTCCTGCTAGGTCTGGCCAGGGCTGGTGGGAGCTTATCCGTCACTCCCCAGCAGTCTCACCTTCCAGCCAGCACCACTGTTCTTCTCAAAGTGGTCTCCTTGACGTGATTCTTTGTCCCCAGGGGTGTCAGCAGCTCTGCTGTCATGACCCTGAGTTACAGCACTGTCTTCAGAGTCCTTTAAAACTTGACCGTACCTTTGTAAATCTACCCTTTCATGAGTAACCCATCTTGAATTCTCCTGGTATGCTATCTGTTCCTGACTGCTAGAATATTGGAGACTTCCTATGTCCCAGGCACAGATATCAATGCTGGCTAATGGTGACTGGGCTGAATGCTGACTCTTCTCCTGCACTCTACAGACATGGTCCCTCTTAAGCTGCTCATCATTTCAATGAGAGAGACTTACTTGAGCTCATGAATGAATTTTCACAGTCCAAGTGATTTCCCAGAGGTAACTCACTAGCAAGTGGAATGGCTGGGGGTTGAGTCAGTTCAGAGCCATGAACTCAATCACGATGCCATGCCTGGACCCCTTCCTCCATGTGTGATCATCCTTAGGGCATCTGAAGAGGAGGTGAACTTCCCTTCTATCTCCTCCAAGTCATGAAGGACTCTGATCAGTGGCTTCACCTCCTTCCTGGGATCAGAAGTAGTTAAGCAGCAGTCTTCAGTGAGGATTGTAGAGTTTCCAGTCCACCTGAATGTGTAATTACACCTTTCTCCATCATGTTCACATGGCTTTTTGTTACCTTACCTATATCTGGATGAAATGCATCTCCAGGAATTCCAAAACTAACCTACTGAGCATACTAAGGAAGGAAATCAGGTCTGTAGTCATCCACTAGTATTCCTGATTAATAGCCTCTTTAGCTGTCACCATTTCAGTTCTAATCTCCACTTGCTCTAACCAGGTACCTTGGGTGAATCTGGGGGAAGTGCTACATTTTCATGGTACTCAAGTCCCTGGGCTAGCATGAACCATGGAGGCCACAGAGAGTCATGCAGTATTAGCCTTGGGTAGATTGGTTAGCTCTGAATGTGACAGTGACAGTTGAGACAAATGGTCTGAGGCTATTTGAGATCTCCAGGTGTTTTGGAGTGAGCCAGGGTTTACATGGGAACAGCTAGGGGCATCTTACAGATGTTAAAAATCACTTTCGGAAGTTAAATGTGTGGTTCACACACCACTGTGCCCCAGGAGCCTACTGAGACAAAGCCTGAATTCCTTTGTCTTGCTTTTGAGCTGCTAGGGGCTGGTCCTTCTGTTAACCACTTGGAAGGCTGGGAAGAGGAACAACCATCTCTGGCAGTAAGAAATCACAACAGATCCAAGGACCTTGTGTCACAGCCTTATGGTGGCCTTCTCCCCCCACTATGAGGTCACAAACCACATCCCTGCCAACTAGAAGGGCAGATGCAACCTGTTCCTCACCCCATCTCATGGTCACGCAGGCGAGGACCAACACTGACCAGACTCATGAGTGCCACCCGCAATGCAGCAGATATGGTCCTTCTCTTGTTGACTCAGAGGACAGGTCTCTCTTCATTCCAGAAATGCTAGAAGTCACTGTTTAAAACTCAGGAAGGGTTCATCACAGCTTCGTGTCAGTCATGTGTGCTGGTCTGAGCTGGCTACTCGCATCCAGAGCTCCTCCGTGCTGACAGGCCTTACTGCTTATTGATTTTTTTTTCTTTTTTAAACTGATTGCTCTGTCCACATTACTCAGGATAAAAATCTCAAGCAAATTTACAGAACTTTTGGGGCCAACAATACCAAGAAATAAGTTACAATTAGATTTACAGAAAGACCAAACTGAGTTTTTAGCAGAGAGGTCACTATGCTGGAGGGAACTTCCCATACTAACCAGAGAAGTGGCTGGAGAGTTCTGCTTATATAGCAGTTGCAGGTCTCTGATTGGTCCAAATACAAGAAGACTGTGATTGGTGCAGGATCCTAGGACAGCCTCAGCTGTCATGGCAACCATCCAGTGAGAGGCAGGGTTGAAACCAGGGAATCTTCTGGAAGTCTAGCCGTGTGAGAGTTGGGGACGTTAACAATGGGCCCACACCTTCCCACCCAACTTAGCCATCGCTTGGTGCCCCTTCCTTCTTCAAAAAGGCAACAGTAGCATCTGAAATGGGTGGGGGGCGCCCTGCTGATGGTTGAGCTGTACCCATGTTGGAGTGGAGTGGAGGAGAGTAGCCACTAGGCAGAGAGCAGGTAGGACACTGAGGCAAATTGTCGCAAGCTAGCAAGGGGCAGGGGAGCAAAGGAGAGTGAGGGGTAGGGGTGTGACGGCTGCTGGCCTGGTCTCAGCCAGTGTCATAGTCCCGCTCACTCTGCCTGATGCCTGACCCCAAGGTGAAGGTGACCTTAGGAAAGAGCAGTCCCTTCAATGAGGGGAAGTGTCTGTACAGCCTCCAAAGGGTGCCAGGGCCCCAGCTTGTGTAGAACAGGGAACTTTCCGGGATGAACCCTTTGCAAGGGGCCTTGCTGGTTTATTTTAGAGGTGCTGCCACACTGGCAAGGGGGTGCCTCCCACTGGATCTCAGTCTCATAAAGACACATGAACAGTTTCTCAAGAATCAGCTGCTGCATGCAGGCGCAGGATGGAGGAATCTGTTGTGAATATGAGCAGATGCCCATGCAAACATGAGCTCCAGGTAACACAGAGCACGCAGCTTCACACCTGCAAGCAGTGCTGTAGCTTCTAGGCTATACAGTATTATCCCCTGGCAATACCCAAAACGAGGGGCACCTGTGCTCCCCTCTGAGCAACAAAGTCAGGCTTATGAAGGGCAGCCTGGGAACTGGCGGGCAGAAACATTGCTGCTGATCTTACTGTGAAATGGTGACTCTGTGGCCGGTGGTGTGATCAGTGCAAGCTTGGCCATCTACAGTGGCTGGTGCTGCCAGGAGCACAGTGGCTTCCCACAGCAAAGACTGGGTTTCCAGCCCTGCGGACTGACTCTCCGCTGAGAGCAGCAGGGAACAAGTGAAGAGGGTCCACAGTCAGGGTGGTGCAGTCTCTGACCATGGCCTCCTTGGCCACATGGCAGGGGAGGTGCAGCTAGAAAGTCACACCAGACCCCTCCCAGAGTGGGGCTGGAAGTAGCCCCATCCTGTCCTCCCCAGCCTTGGCCTGCTCTGGTGGCTGGAAGCTGTGGAGGGAAGGGCACTGCCAGGTTCCACACTGACACCCACCTCTGCAGCAGTGGCCGGTGCGTGCCTTGCTCCCCAGCATGGACTTGGCTCTTCTCACTCTGGGATTGATTTGGGAAGTTTTATCAGAAGGAAAAACAGCGAGCCCGAAAAGTGACCAGGTTCAAGTGCCCACCACTTTGAGAAACAGCTGACTCGTTGTGGGTGCTTCTCTGGCCGCTGGGAATGGAGGGGTGTGGCAGGAAGCTCAGGTGTGCCCCGGCCCCCCCCCCCCCCCCCCCCCCCCCCCCCCCCCCCCGCTCTCCGAGGGCATTGAGGGGCTTGGCGGAGCCGTTTGCTGGTGGATTTTCTGTTTCGGAAGTTTCTCTGTCTACTTTTGCACGCATTTATCGTCTCAGAAAACTTTCAGATAAAATAATTGAATGTAGTGGGGCTTGCTCATTTCTTCTGAGGTCAGACATCTTTGCGATATCAGCTTCCGCCTCTAGAAAATGCCCCGTACTTATGATTGTTAAAGTCTTTTAGGCCTTTCAGTGAATGTTAGCACCTTTTTCTTAAAGGGGAGGGCACTGCCAGGTTCCACACTCACATATATATATTTCTTTCCTCAAATTACTTTTATTTATTAAAAAGCAAAATATTTCTTAAAAGATTCTTTAAAATAAAGAAGCTTCTAAATGTGAAATCACCCCTTCCCTAGATACTTATGAGCTTGAAACATCACCTGGGGGGTCATCAAGTCTGATGCGGTCATCATGTTTTTTGTCTCTGTTCGTTACTAGAGTCAGGAAGTTGTCACTTTGTGACTTTTTCATTTCTAAAAATATATTTTTATTAATGCCCATTTTCAAATATGAATATGTGTACAAATGTGTATATATACACATACTCATATTAATATATATTCCCATCATATTTTCCAACTGCTTATAGGTAATATTTAAGGATACTACTGCTACTTACACGTTCATATTTTAAGAGCTCACTTCACTGAACTCTAAAGGGACTTTTTCCAGGAGGAATGTGCTGCCTGAACAATAAGGGCAATTTTGTCATCTCCTCTCATGATTCTTTGTCTCAATCATTTCCTTTACTACATTAACCAGGGTTCCAGAACAATGGTTAATGCCAACAGGGACAGAGGGGCGCTTGGCTTAGTCCTCATTTTAATGGTAACTACCCCAATGTTTATTAAATTTAATGTTTATTAGTATTTTGAGATAGGACCATTATTACTTTAAGAAAACATTCTTCTTAGTTCACAAAGTACTTTTTTATTAGTGGTAGACATTGGATTTTATGACATCTTTTTGTCATTTGTTGATACAATTGTGTCTCTATTCATTTTGTTTTGTTTTGTTTGAGACAGGGTGGCCTTGAACTCACTATGTAGTGCGCGCTGGCCTCAAACTTGAGGCAATCCTCCTTGAGGCCTTGGCCTCCCGAGTGAGATTACAAGTGTGCACCACCACACCTGGCTTTTATGCTTCCATTCCTTCTTTGTCTTGTTGATGTGATACCGATAATTCTTTAATCATTATATTTAGTTCCTGAAGAATAAAAACAAATGCTTTGCTTTCACCCTGAAACCTTACAGGTGGGCTCTCAGCTGAAATTCCAGCCTCAAACAGGACAGCAGGTGTCTCCCCAGGCATGCAGCACACTGCACCTTCTCCTGTTGACCACATGGCTTTGTTATCAGCCTAGTGAGACCCTGAGCAATCTTTAGAGCTGTGCAACCAAATGTGTTGGCTCTTCGGACAGTCGTGGCTTATACATCCTGCCCTAGGGAAGTCACCACTTGCAGAAGTGGGCCAGGCTAGACGGTGAGTTGTAGAGTCGCCTGGCACCAACCGCAGCACAGCCCTGGCGGTGGGGACCGGGGCTCCTTGCTGCTGCTGCTTCAGGAGCCCGCGAGATGCACTTGCGGTGGCCTAGGCCTACAGAGAAGAAGCAGGCAGGGAGGGGCCAGGTGGCCGAGAAACTACGGAGGGGTGGGGAGAAGAGAAAGAGCCAGGAGGGAGGCAGGGAGGGGAGAAGGGAGCGGAAGCCGGGAGAAAGGGTGGGCTGGGGCCGGGAGGCAGAAGCTTGGCCGCAGTTGTCCCCGGATACTCCCAGCCCCTCCCGTGGCTCTTGCAGCTACTCTGGGTGTTACGCTTAGCTGTCTGGGGAACCCTTGCAGGCATAGTCACTGTCTTGGATTTCCTGGGCTTCACCAGCTGTGGTTAAAGAACAAGGTCAGTCCTTTTTAACTGCTGAAATGAAAGGCCGTGACCCTTCTAGGGCCATTGCTGTGGACACAGCTGCCCCGCCATCTCGGTGTTTCTCAGGGTGCGGCCTGTGTGTGCGGAGGCCTTGGTCGAGGCTGTGCCCCTCTTCCCTCTGCCCTGCGCCACCGTGATGCTCATGACCCCAAGCTGTCTGCAGGCCCAACCTTTGGGCCCCTCTGGTCTCAGGAGAGAGAGGCCCAGTCCCTGCTCCTCAGGCCTCGCCCTCATTTCCCTGGGCACAGCGGATGTCACTGATCCCGGCTTTCCTGAGAGCTGAGAAGACAGTGAGTGCACCCCAGGGAGCTGGCTCAGACGCCAGTCTCCAAGGTCCCTTCCTGGGGATCTGCTGCCCTGGGCCACCCTGCAGCTGTCACCTCTCTACCCGAGATGAGTGGACTGACCTCCTTCCCGCACGCACTACGCGGCAAACGTGGCCACAGAGAGCTTAACCACAGACACGGTGCTCCCTCCTTCTGGAGAAGGGTTACTGTGGTTGGTTCCTTCAGGGGGGCCTGAGGAGGGCTCACTCCCGCCCCTCTCCTGGCCTCTGGTGGCTGCCGGCCTTCCACTGGTGGCAACATTGGTCCCGTCTCTGCCTCCATCTGCGTGTGGGCCTTTCCATTGTGCTCCGAATCCCCCCCCCCGCACCCTCCTCAGGATATCAGGTCCCTCCTAAATCCAACAGGCTGATCTCAAGAGCCTTAGTTATGTTTGAAAAGATTCATTTCCAAATAAGGTCACATTCACAGATGCTGAGGGCTAGCACTGGGCATTGCTATAACTACTGAAGTTAAAGCAGAGGCCAGGTAGGTGGGGAAGACCTGTGTGTTGGACCATGGAGACCAAGGGGCTGTGTCTGTGGGGCTGCACAAGGGTGCAGCCTTATAGACCTAACATTAGCAGTGGTGCCGTCACACAGGTGGAGAGCGAGCCACCAGGGAGAGTGGACGGTGAAAGCTTCTCAGAGACAGGGGCTAGACAGCCCAGAGAAGGGTCTCTTGAGCTGTGAAGCCCCACACTCCCCTCTGCAGCAGCCACTGCTGGGTGGTCTGGCTCCCTGGCTCTGTGTGAGGTGCTCCATGCAGTGAAGGCAAAGACTCTGGCTCCTCACAGCCAGCCTCCACGTCAGAGCTACATCCTGAGCAGGCAGTCACAGCCCCACCCTGAGGTCCCGCAGTCAGGCTTTCCTTCATGCTATGACCTTGAGAAAGGCTCCAAACTGCTTTGGCTCTGTCTTTCCGTTTCAGTGTGTACTGCCATGTAACACCCATCCCCAAAGGGCGTTTGGGCCATCTCAAGAATGTGGTCCCATCTGGTGTGAGTTGAACAGCCTAACTTGGCAGTTCTCACTCAGGGCTCCTTGGGCGTCTGCAGTCAGGTGGTGGCTGGCACTGGGCTGCTCACCAAGGCCTGGGCTGGGTCTCAAACAGCTGGGCTGCCTGGGCATTGCTCTCTCCAAGTGGCCTGTCCACATAGCATACTCCCAGGTCACAGAGCTCAGGAGCCACAAACAAGCATCCCAAGAGAGACACACAGAGGCTATACTGCCTTCTCTGCCTCAGCCTTGAAGTAGAGAACCTCACTTCCTCGTTTCCCCCACTAAGGCTCCTCTATCTCAAGGAGAGAGCACCACCTTTTGATGAAGTGAACGTGAGAATTTGTGGACATGTTTTCAAACCCAGTTCATCTGGGAGTAGGGTTCAGGACAGATCCCCTCACACAGGATGGATGTGCCATGATCTTTCCAACTCAACCTCTCCTACAGCCATTCTGGTAATTTTGCTTTTTAGTCACATACACAATGGTGAGGGGAAGGTCTTTGCACCTGGTGTTTTGTCTACATTCTGCCTGGGGAGGGGATGAAAGGTAGGAAAACTGCAGAGTTGAAGAGAAGGAGTGTTCCAGGCCCTCTTCAGTTTCTACCATGAAGCCTGCCAAGCTACTCACACCCCACACCCGGCTGCATGTGTGTACAGGCTGTGGAGGTATTTGGGGCCTGGACTAAAGATTATTTTCCCTCGTTCCATTTCACCTTCACAATGCATAATCAAAAGGCTTTCGCTTGAATGCAGACAGATTTACAGCTCTAAAAACAGCTCCTGTGCTCTGCAGGGGAGGGTGCTTTTCTATGGAGCTCTGACGTGTCTGCACCAACAGGACAAAGCAGAGGGGCCTTCAGGAGCACAGAGGGCTGGGCTTTGTGGGGCACTCTGGAGGCACACGCCCACGCACCCACACAATGCCCCTTTGCCTGTTAGAGAAGCCCACGCCATCTCCTGACAGCCTCACTTATCTCTGGATGTCTCTGAAAGTCACATTATTTCATGTCAAGCATTAGAAAATATATGGGCATTCAGGATAGAGCTTTTTGAGTTGCATGTGAACCTTCCTAAAGATGGGACTGCTTGATTGAGGTTAATACTTTCTCTACTCTGCCAAAAGCCCAGGCTGCCCTTGAGCAAGACTGAGGCAATCTGGAGATGTGGCTATTACTTGGGTGACTGTCATCATGGCAAAGTCCTCTGGGACTGAATTGCCTAGATAATTGCTTGTGGAGTTGACAGCTGCTGGACATGAGCTTTCGAAGCTGTCAGACACCTGACCTTGAAACAGGTGAGGTGCTTTTGACTTCAAGTTCTTGCAGGGTTCAAAAGAGACTGTTGGAATGTTGATTCCCTTCTCTTTTTGGATGTAGCTGGTGACTCCACTGGGTTGTGTCACTTCATAAAACCCTTTAACAGCAACCTGGACATGGAGGGTCCAGCCTGAACCCAAGGGTTGCCAGCCTAGAGTCTCTGCTGTGGCTCTGTGACTCACCTGGTGGGGCTGATGTTGGGAAGGTGTCTTGGTTACTTTTCTCTTGTTGCTGAGACAAAACACCCAATGCCCAAAATGAAGGAAGGAAAGGTTTATTTAGCTTACAGTTTGTGGAGGTTTCAGCCCATACTTGGCTGGTTCTGAGGCAGAGTGGCACAAGGCAGAGGGCAAGGTTCATGGCAGCAGAGCACTGCAAAGCAACCAGCAAAAGGGAGGAATCACAGGCAAGCAGCCTCTTTCTCTCCCTTACCTTGTAAAAAGCCTACCCACACCCAGGGGGTGTGTAGCTCTCACACAGTCTGCATGCCCTTCTCTTCCACAGGCTCAGGATGTGTACAAAGTAAGCACCTTGGCTTCCTGCTGAGTCACTTAGCCAAACCTCTAGACTCCCCAAGTTGACACAATGCATAAACCATAACAATCCACCCCTTGTCAACTTGGCAACCAGACACAGTTCTTTAAGCCAAAGACATGCTTATATCAGAACCATAACATTTTGCCCCCATACAAATGAAAATTAAACAACTCCAACATTTAAAGGCATGAAATAAACACTACCATTCCCAAAGGTACAAATGGGGATACAGAGCACTGGGACCAAAGCAAGTCCAAAATCCAGCAGGGCTAACATTGTGTCTTGTAATTCCATATCCAGCATCTGAAACAACATGTTGTACATTGTGAGCTCCAAAGGGCTTGCATGAGTCCACCCCTATGGCACTTCTGGTGGTTACAGCTCCCATAGATTCTCTCTTAGGCCTACTTGGCTCCCTCCTTGCAGCTTTCCTCAGCTGATCCATGTTCCTGGCTTTTCTAAACTTCTGAGGTCTCCAGTGCACCTTCTGCTTCACACTCACAGCCTCACACACTGCCTTCTCAGGGGCACACTGCCTGGCCTCCCAGGCCTTCTGAAATCTGAGTGGAAGCCTCTTTAACCTCAGAACTCTTGCATTTTCCTTGCACCTAAAGCCAGGGCCACGTGGATGATGCCAAGGTCTGCTGCCACCTGGCGCAGTAGCCAAACTTTTCTCTCTCTTGGCCATAGGGATCAAGTGCCTGGATCGCTGGCCACACTGAATCAAATTCTGAAGAGCAAATTCTCTATGCCGCCTCCATTCTGGAATCTGGTGCAGCCGCCACTGCCGTTCTGGAGCATGGCATTCTTTGGCTTCCTTCTCAGTTATAGAGATCCCCTCAGCCTTATCTTTGCAGTCCACAGCTTTAGTGGAGCTTCCTTCTGGCCAAACTCACAATGTTTTAAATCATCCTGCTGGGCTCTTTGCTCTTGATTGTCAATATAAATCTGGCTAAAAGCCCCCAACAATAGCCATGCCACTGCCCTAATATTCGACTGCCTTGAAATTTCTTTTGCCAGATTAATTAGTTCACTGCAGCCCTTAATGTCAGTCTCAGGAAAAGTCTCTGGACACCTGCAAAATGCAGACAAACTTTCTGCCAACCCATAACATACATCGTCTGAAGTCCTCCTTCCCAACAGAAACCTCCCGAACCTGGTCTTCACTGGCAGGATTTCTATCAGCCTTCTGGTCTTCCAAGCTCTGACCAGACATCTCCAAACCTTTCCAAACTCTTCCCACAAGCCATTTTCAAAGACCCTTGAACCACATGGTCAGGTATAGTCACAGTAACAACCCTGCTCCGCTGGTACCAAATTCTGTCTTGGTTACTTTTCTCTTGTTGCTGAGACAAAACACCCAATGCCCAAAATGAAGGAAGGAAAGGTTTATTTAGCTTACAATTTGTGGCGGTTTCAGCCCATACTTGGCTGGTTCTGAGGCAGAGTGGCACAAGGCAGAGGGCAAGGTTCATGGCAGCAGAGCACTGCAAAGCAACCAGCAAAAGGGAGGAATCACAGGCAAGCAGCCTCTTTCTCTCCCTTACCTTGTAAACAGCCTACCCCCACCCAGGGGGTGTGTAGCTCTCACACAGTCTGCATGCCCTTCTCTTCCACAGGCTCAGGTTGTGTACAAAGTAAGCACCTTGGCTTCCTGCTGAGTCACTTAGCCAAACCTCTAGACTCCCCAAGTTGACACAATGTATAAACCATAACAGAAAGTATCACATGTATTTGGCCTAAACAATTTAATGGCAGGAGGTTGTTTTAAAACAGGATCTTCCAGAAGCCCACCCTTGGACAAAGGCTTGAGTAGAATGTGTTATTGAAAGCTTGAGTGAGGAGGGTGCACTAGAAAGAGGAGGCCAGTTGTGATGGTTATCTTGGCTGACCAGTGGCAGGGATTGAGAAACGCTGGAGCACTGGCAGCTATGGATGTGCCCACAGACTGGCAGGTGGTCGGTGACCTCCCTAAACATGGGAATCATTATGTAACACTGGGGTCCTGAAAGGAACAAAGAGCAGACAAAGAGAGAAGGATGTGAATTGGGTTCTTCTTGAGCACCTAGAGTTTGTTTGGTTTGGTTTTACTTTTGCAGCTACTTTACCTGAAGACATCAGACTACAGACTTCAGCCTTTGAATGTGGACTTGAACCTGCAAGTTTACAGGAGCTTCGAGATCTTCAGCTTTGGCCTGGGGCTGCATCCTTGGTCCCTCTCCTCTAGTTTCTTGGACTGTTTCTTTGCCTGTCTAGTTTCTGGATGGCCACCTGCATCTGATACTATAAGCCAGCCTGGCCAGTCCTCTCATAGTTGCTTGTGCACTCCCTTTGTGCTGCTCTCTAGAGCACCCTGCAGGGTGTGTTAGTGTGTCCCTTTCTACTCAGTCTTGCTGCAGACCCCTCAAGATACCCCAGAGCTGTCTATCTCCGGGTGTATCACCCCACACCCCTACTCCCGCCACAAGCCAAGAAGCATCCTAGAGTGGGGTGGTGCAGGTGACTCTTAAGTGCATTAACGGGAATGACGGGTGATTCAGGAGGATGTGGTGAAGGCTTTGACAGCATCTGCCCTCACTAATGCAACCTGGAATACTGTTCTGGTTGTTCATTGTGTTCCAGAGCATAGGGAATGTATCCCGAGAGAGATCCTGTGTGTGCTAAGTCCACTTAGGAGTGCTGGCCATATTGTCAGGAAAACAGACGATATTGGCTTAAAGGGAAATCTTTTATTCAGCAAGATGCTAGAGACATGAGAAAGGTACTTGAAGGTCTCACTATGTTGAAATCATATGACAGCCAGGTGTAGTAGCACGTCTGTAATCTCAACACACTGGGAAGCTGAAACAGGAGGATCACAAGTTCAAGCCTAGCCTGGGCAAATTTAGCAACTTGGAAATACCGTATTTCAAAAAAATGTAGAAAAGACTGAGGATATAGTTCAGTGCAAGTTCCTGGTCCAGTCTCCGCACAATTCATTAACTGATCAATGATAAAGAAGTCACATGACAGTGGATGGGTTTACGGAGTTTAGGAGGAGGTTGTGGGGAGAGCCCAGGCATGGAGATGAGGACTTGTGTGGAGCTTGGATGCCTGTGTTCTTCAGCTGCGCAGCACCGCAACAAAATATCTGAGATAATCAACTAATAAGACACCACGGCTCAGTCTTGGAGGGTCCGGTACCTGTGAAATCCTGTTGCTTCATACCTGTGGTCACAGAAAGCAGGTGGTGGAAAAAAAGAGCAAGGAGGGGCCGGACTCCACGTCCCCCTAGAGGGCCCTGCCTGCCTCCTGGGGTGCCTGTCTGGGGACCAGGCCTGGGGGTCAGTCCAGATCCACAGCCAGCCCCCGCCAAGCGCTGGCGCAGACGCAGACAGCCGGCGACGCCCAGGCAGCAGTCCTCCCTCACAGGCCTGCACCACTCAAGCAGCAGCCAGCGCCACCGCGGGAGAAACGTTTGCGAGTGCTTCCCGTGCAGGCAGAGCCCTCACTGCTCAGGGCTGGAGAACAGGACAGCCCATCCTTCAGGGACAAAGTGCAGAACACCTGGGGCGGGAGGAGGGAAGGGAGGGTAGGGCGACTGGCCTCCGGCTGTTGGAATCCAGGCACACATCCGCCCCTGCGCAGGCACCAGGTAGAGAGGGCAGCAGACAAAGGTGTGGAGAGAACAGTGACAGGGTGGCTCCGGCTTCCACTGGTCTGAAGTGGACACTGGTGGGCTCCCTCTCACAGGAGGACGTTAGGGACAGCCTAGGGGAGGGAGTGATACAGGGGAAGGAAACTGCCAGCTGAAAGATAGCCGGGATGAGTTCGTATTCTGTAAAATCAAAGAATGAATTTTTGGAATAACAGAGGTTAAGAGCATAATATATTTATTGAGAGAAAAAAACCTTCTGTCCGAGAGAGGAACAGAGGGGACCCGGGTGGGTTGCCCAGGGAACCTGTTTTTTCCAGGGATTTTTATAGAGCAAAACCATGAGGTGAAGTGAGTCCAAGAGAGGGAATCACAAGGTGGGCATGAGGTGGGACAAAACTATGGTCAACCAGTAAGAATTGTACAGGTAAAATTGATTAAATCGGGATCAAATGGGGAAGCAAGGCATAAATACAGAGCAGGGGCTTTTCCTGTAAGGGGTTGGATTAGTGACTCTTAAAGGAGATCACTACCCATTTGGAATATCAATCCCTGATGTCCATCCCTAGGGAGATGTGTGGGTGTGTTGTTTAATCTTTTGTCTTAAGGTCTGGCCCACAGCAAGTACCTCTCCATTTGCACAGTATCCTGTCTTCCATATTGGCTTCTTTGAGGGCCTGGCCCTGTCTGACTGCCTATATATCTATCTAACTCAGCTGCCTGTAACAGGAAGAGAGGCCAGGCTGGTGGGTGGAGTCCTGAGTGTGAGGCAGCAGTGACAGGTGTCAGCTCTGGGGGCCTCGGCAGCTGGGGCGGCTTCCAGAGGAGGCAGGACAAGGCAGTCTTCTCAGAGCAGGGCTCTGAGTGCCATGCGTGCAAGATGGGAGGCATCGTGCAGACACCACAGAGTGGGCTGGATGCCTGCTGAGGTGGTAGTGAGATAGTGTCTTGTGAATGTAGATTTTTGAAAGGCAACTTCTAGCCTTGATTTTTTTCTTTTCTGGAGAACCAGGCACAGATCTGAGATGTTATGGAATCTCAGAGTGATGCCTCCCTGCACCCCTCCAGGCTGCCCTCCTGGAGAGCTGCCTCCCCAGACTGGTCTGTCCACTCCCCATTAGGTCTCCCAGGTGCCCAGGGTGAACCTCACCCAGATTACCAGGGCCAAGCCATCAAACGTTGGCAGTGTCGGGAACAAGTGGGGCTACCTTACTGGCACACTAAGAAAGAAAAGGACAGAAAATTTGACTTTGGCTTTGTTTTTAAATTTTAAGGTATCAGTAACAAGACCAGTATAGTGCTAACGAAAGCTTATATTCAGCAGCCCCTCCAGGGAGGAAAGCATTTCCTTGCTTACCATTTGCTGATGTCTGCTGTCTGCAGGCTCTGCCCTGGTCGCTTTGGAAGTAGCAGGGGACAGAACAGAGAAAACTTGGACAGATGGTGTCTTATAGCAGGGGACATGAAGAATGTGCAGAGGACTTGGGGTGCAGGAGATACCAGGCCATGTCCTTGCCCATGCCAATCTCCCCAGGGAGGGCAAGAGTCCTCTTCACGATCTGTCCCACTCTCCAAGGCCCCGCATGAATACCCCATCCTTTCACCTCTGCGGCACATGGTGAGCTTCAGCAAGAGTCTCTGGCTCTGGGCTCTTGCTCTACGTTCCAGATTTTCTAGAATGATCCCAATATAAAACAAGTTTCTTTTCTTTTATGCTTAAGCCTTGAGCAAGGATAAAATCATGAGCCCATGCTGAGCTTGGTTAAGAAACCCTGGCCCCATTTCCATGACCATGCTGGCTCTTGTCGGCCTCATACTAGATTCAGGGTGACAGGCCAGGTCCTGAGCCCTGGCCCTGCCCGCCCAAGTGTTGGACGCAGAGGGGTGGCTCTGTCTGGATCCTTTAAACCAAGCAGGACTTGGGAGGGCTGCAGTCATCCCGACCTGCTGCCCGAACTCACAAGGTGGGCTGAGAGCTGGGCCAGAGCTGAATTTTGGCCTCAGTCTGCAGTTTTTTGCAGGGCAAGCTGTCTATGTTTATCCTGTTTCATAATAGAATTGTGCAGGCGCTGCTAGTCTTTGCTGCTGGGTGCAGTCAGAGGGTGGAAACACGCAGGTCTGCAGGTGAGACAGGGCCCCGGGCACCTTTTAGCTCAAAGAGGAAACCAAACACATTTCCTGAGCTCATTAAACAGGGAAGGGAGCCCAGCCCAGTGGAGCCCAGGGAGAAGGCAGAGGTCCAAGCCAAGCCGCGGCACCCGCAGGAAGGGGCTCGCCAGCCTGTACTTCCTTCCTCTGCCTATCCGACCCCTCCACAGCCTGATGCCCCCAGACAGGGCCTAGTAGGTCTGGGCCGGTTCTAGAGGTGGGATTCAACCATGCAGCCACCCGGCACTACCCAGAAGGAACAAGCTCGCAGGCGTGCAGACGTCTGTGGGGGAACCAGTCAGCTGGCAGAGAGGATTAAGGGAGACGGAAAGCTAATGTGACAGGCCGCCCAGCCGAGAGCGGGGAGGGTGGGGTTTCACCACCCACGCCCTTGTGGGAGCTGGAAGAGCTGGGGGAAGTGGAGGAAGCACAGGACCTGCGGAGTAGCCCGGTGCCCCAAGGATGGGCAGGGAGTGGCTCAGCACTGCGGCGATTGTGCTGCCTCACCCTCCGCCTGCTCCATGACGACAGGACTGCCCCTGGTCTTGGGGTCTAATGAGTGGGAGCTGGGTTTGAAAGACAGGCATGGCCGGGAATCTCCGTGAGAAGCGTTAAAGGTTATTCTCATTCCCTGTTGTACACTGGGAGAGGGAAGGTGCCAGACAAAGCAGGAGAGGGACACCTGGTTCTAGTGCTAGGGGCTGTGAAGCCTTGTGCAAGCAAGTGGCTTAACCTTAGAATCTCCTCTCCTTTTTCCTCCCCCCCCCTCACCCACTCTTCTTTCTTCCTCCTCTCCCCACATCCCCCAGAGACAGGGTTCTCACTATTCAGCCAAGGCTGCATCAAACTCGTGCTGATCCTCCTGCTTCAGCCTCCTGAGTGCTGGGCATCTGAAACTGTTTTCTATTCTGCAAAAAGGGGCTGGTGACGCTTTGAACAGAGCTGCTCCCTAAAACTGTTTTGCACTGGACATGGGAAAATTCACGTAGGGCGATACTACTTACTTTTGTGGGTTTAAAACATAGTTTACTCAACAGCCATGAAAATATAACAAAAGGAAAAGGAAGGCTGACAGCTGTCTGACCACTGAGGGCAGAGGACCAGCTGTGATGAAGCTCTCTAGATGTCCTTGGGGTGGGGCCCCTCCACCGTGGGTGACATTTTTAGGAGCAAAAGCCCCTGCCAGTGCTACAAGTCCTAGTTGGGGTGCGGCCACAAGGATGAGTTCCAGTGGGTTTGGAAAAGAATAGGGCAGAATGGCGAGGCGAGGCCTGGGGAGGCCAGTCCAAAGGCTGCTCTGAGCTAGGCATGATGCACACAGCTGCCATCACAGTCACTCGGGAGGTTGTGCCACTTCAGGGCCAGCCTGAGTAATTTATCGAGAACTTTTCTCAAAATAAAAAGTACAAAGGACGGTAAATGGTCTTACCGATGCCTGTTGAAAGAATAAAATTGAATTTAAGAAGCCCATCCAAGTCAGTTCAATGGAGTGGCTATAAGAAGTATACATATTAAGTGATTGATCTCATTCAGACACCGAATGGGATCCTTATTTGTACCAATAAAGCAAGAGGATGGGAGGGGCCTTTGAAATGCAGCTGCTTGCCTGCCTCTTTCAGTTGCTCACAGGAGCAAGGAGGTGCCTGCTGGGCACCCTAGCCTGGACATCCAAGCTCCTGCCAGTGTCCGTGCTCCTGACAGTATTTATGGAGACTGAAGCCACCGTTGTGATGACCAGCTCATAGGAGTTCTAAAGCAGGACATAGCTTTTGTTAGAAATGAGTCCCTAGATTCAAACTGTTGGAAAGAATGCACTCAGACAGCAAGCAAGAGGACTCGGTAAGGCAAAGTTTAAAGTTGAGTTCTGCAGAAGGGCATGAATGCACTGTGACAGGAGGCAGCAGGCGCGCCAAGGGGTGGGACAGGGGTTTAAGCCTTGATGCATGGGGAGCAGCTGGCCCTTCCCCATTGGCTGGGGTGGAGGCTCACAGTCTGTCCTAACTGGCTCCCTGGAGATGTGGGAAGAGTGGGGCAGTTGCTGGGGGTGAGAGCACAGGACAGAAAGTCCTTGGCTAGTGATGAGCTATTTTTGGTTTGCAGCTGTGCTCCCAGAATGTAGGCATTTCTTGTGGTTTCAGGGTAAGGGGTAGAGTCACCAAGGGTGGACTAGAGTCTAAGATGAAGGTGCTCTGTATCTTTTCATAGAAAAGTTGGCTGCAGTTTCTCACATTTTGATAGAAAAAGGAACAAGCCATTGCACGTTCTCACTTGGCACAGTTTGGGCCCGCA
Source organism: Dinomys branickii (assembly GCA_004027595.1). Classification (NCBI taxonomy): domain Eukaryota; kingdom Metazoa; phylum Chordata; class Mammalia; order Rodentia; family Dinomyidae; genus Dinomys; species Dinomys branickii. Next base: position 43,228 of record PVLD010001889.1, on the reverse strand, counting down.
ACCCTGAGGACTGGGCACAAGCCTCCCCTCCTGTCACTGTTCAGAGGCAGCCCCTCCTCTCCAAAAGCACCTGTATTCTGCTTTGTGTCAAAAGCATGTGGGGGGAGAGGGTCGGGGAGAGCTGCACCCTTCAGTGGCTGCAACCCAGGGTAACTCCAGTTGTTTCCCATCTGTACAACAAAGGAGTTGGCTGCAGATGTCTTTGCTGCCAGAGCCCGTGAGCTTGGCCTTGTGGACCATGGACAGGGCTCACAGCAACGTGAGTCAGCACTGCCTGACGTCTCTCACCCAAACCCCTGCCCATTACAGAGCTCACTTCCTGTGTCAGGGTCGGCCTGGCTGTGGCCTTGCCAGAGGCCCTGGCCCCACATCTCTGGTGGCATCCCATGTGCTGGGGACTTTGCTTGCCAGAGTGAGCAGCTGCAGCCATGTTACCTCTTGGTCCTGACCAAGATGCAAGTACGCAGCTGGTGCCTCTTCAAGACTGGGGCTCAGGACTTACCTGCCTATTCCAGGGAAGTCATCTGCAGGGCCCCAGCAATGCTCTGCGGACAGTTGGAACAGCAGCTCCTGATGGGCATCTGTAATAGTTTGGGGCTTATTATGCAAGAGGAATAATATAATAGAGGACATATACTTTATTTGATTGTTTGTAATAGTCACCCAAAGAACGATACACAAAAGAGTGCAGGAAATCTGTCCACACACAAAGACCAAGGAATCCAGCTGAGGGCCTGGATCCTGCAACAATGTCCTACATGAGTCCAGCTGAATACCTAGAGCTCATAGCAATGCCTCCCATGAATCCAACTGGAGGCCCAGAGCCCATGACAACGTCTCATGCAGGCCTGTTTCACAGATCTTGCTGGGAAGGCCCAAAGGTCAGTGGTGGAATCTAGAAAGTCTGTGCCGGGAGGATGAAGGATCTGTGCTAGCAGGCTGAAGGATCTGCACTGGAGCTGGGAAGTGATGCTCAGAAGAACCAGAGCTCCCCCAAAAGTTACCACAGCCATCCTGAGCAATAGTGAGGTGCCAAGCTCCTCTGATGATCAAGATGGCCAAGTTCCCATCAGGAAGCATCTCCTGGAGACAAGCGGTGCACCATCTTCCCCTCTGGAGCCAAGAAGCGATAAAGTGAGGGCCAGTGCTCCCCCAAAGTGAACCAAAGCCACTCTAGCACCAACGAGGTCCCGAGCTCTTCAGAGGATGAAAAGAGCCAAGTTCATCATGAAAGGCAGCATGACGAGCTCCTCCAAAACTACCAACAGCTCCCACCAGCTCCAACAGCCTTTCTCTGCTCCCAATAGCCACAACTTTTCCTTCTCCAGTTCTGCCTCTTATGCTGCTGGCAGCAATCGCCAGGTGAGCCTCCTACGCCCAGCACCCTGCTTACTCAGTTCAGCTGGGGGTTATAAATTGACCACCAGTTATCAATCCACTACAGCATCTCCTCCTGTGTTGTGACCACTGTCCATGGCAATGCTGCCGGAGACAGACAGTCTCTGCGCTAAGTAAGGGTGCTCAGTAGTGGCTTGTCCAGCTCCCTACACCCTGAGCTCCATTGCCACAGGTGTTTGGCTGATGCAGAGAGGGAGAGGTCAGAGCCTGACAGACTCAGAACTAGTCAGTGAGGGTCCAGATTTAAAACCAGGCCACCCAGCTGCAAAGACCACACTCTTGAACTTTCCTCTTACAATGCAGAATAACAAATTGAGATTTGGGAAGTTCAAGAGACTTGCTTAAGGCTACAAAATCAGGAAGTAGCTGACTGGAATTTGAGTTTAGCGCTTCCTACCAATCTCTCTTTTAATCCCAACGGCAATCCTGGCCATTGGGCATACAGCCCTTCCTCTGCATCCTCAGGTTCCCCTTGGATGGATTCAACCAGAATGGGTTGAAATTACTTAAGAGAAACAGTTGCATCTGTTCTGAATATGTGCGGAACCCCCCATCATTCCTAAGTCAGTACAGTGTAACAACAATTTACAGAGCATTTTGTTAGTTTGATGTGTGAAGTCACCCGCAGATGCTGTGCTCAGGTTATAAGCAAGAACTGTGCCACTTGCACAAGAGACAGCAGATGAGGGCTCTTGCATCTCCCAGATCACAAGGGACACTGTCTCTGCCTCCCCAGGTCAGGAATCTCCCGCTCAGACAGACTCAGTCTGTAAGGCCACAAGATTAGGGAGAGGCAAACATGAGGGAGTCCATTCCTAAAATCTGCAAAATGCTTTGATTCATCCCGATACTCTGACTCACGCTAAGTCTGCATGTCAGGGTTCCAGGCTTTCAAAGGGTCTGGGCCTGAGTCAGCTCGGAATCGGATGGGTGGGCAGCAAGCACAGGGCCTGAGAACTACTCTCTGCCAGGACGGCTCCACCCTGGCCTAATCGCATCAGTCCAGCAGTGCAGGGACTCATCCAGCTGCAGCTTGTGCCGCTGGGCCTGGCCTGGGGCCAGCCCCCAGGACCAATCCCCGCTGGAGGAGGAGACTTGCTGGGGACTTTATGAATGGCAGGTGGGTGCTGGCTCAGCACAGACCCCGGGGAGGATCAGGAGCTGCTGGGCCCTTGGCCCCAGAACCACCAGGGCCAAAGGGTAAACACTTCACTTGGCTTGGGTCATTTGCTAATTTTAAAATTTAAAATAACTTTTAATTAACTTTTCAAAACATGCAAAGAATTCACTATTCCCCACAGCCGTTTTCCGTTTCTGTGTTCAGGCACAGAAGAGCCTTAGCTGGGGTCGAGAGAGACTGAAGAGCCTGGAGAGAAATGGGATTTGGGGGACTGGGAGGGATGGACCAGGCCATCGTCATCCCATCCTGCGACTCTTCATGCCAGTGCTAGCCAGCCACGTCCCCTTATCACTTTTCCAGCCCAGCTTTGTGACTGTCAGTGTTGGACGGAGAACTGATAAGGGTGGGTGGCTGACACTCACAGCGTGGGAGCCCAGGCCCTGCTGCTACAAGGGGACAGCCCACCCCTCCAGCTGTGTGAGGAGCAAGCACAGGCACCGCTGGTCTGCGCGCCTGCCAAGGACGTGAGGCGGGGGCGGGGGGCGAGATCTGTACGGGGGAGGGGCTTTGCTTTACCTGCTAGGGGTCTTGCTCCGTTCTGTTTCCCTACTGCTGCCTGAGGGGAATCCCAGGGTCTTGTGCACGTCAGGCAGCACTGCACCGCCACAGCGTGCCCCAGACTCTGCCCCTCTGGGGTGGCTGTCTGTGCTGAGCGTGGGGTGTCCCAAGGAGGGCTGCGGCCAGGTGGGAGCTCTGGCTCCTGAGGGCTCCCTGTACAGATGGGGCTGGGAAGACAGCAGCAGAGCTTTGCAGTTCGAGGGACCCTTCTCAGAGAAAAGTGAGCCCGGGCACTGCCCCCTGATACTCGCGGAAGCCCCATCCCAGACGTTTTCTCCATTCTCTTCTTGCTAAACACTTGTTTTTTCAGCATCTAGGAACTGCGTCATAGGAAAGCGTTTTGTGGCACTAATGTATATTACATTATGTTAAGGACGGTTGTTTATTTTATTGTTAATTTATATTGGTCCTTTATAACTCATAATTGCTTATATCAAATCAGAGTCAGTAAGCTTTTGTAAGTTGGCAAATGGCAGTAATGGAGTGCTGTGTAACAAAGTCTAACTGTCCCTGTATGAACACACAGAGCTGCAGGGAAAGTCCCTGTGCTACAACACTTCTCTCCTGGAATGGACAGACAGTGGATGGCACCTCAACCAAAACAGTAGTTATTTATTTTTGCTACAATTCAGTATTAGGATTCTCCTTGGGGAGTAGATTTAGCTCGGGTTGAGATGATGTAGTCCAGCAGTGGCTCCATCAGAGTCCTGGGCCTTAGCAGAGAGAAGTGTGCTTTAGAACATGCTGGGACTCAGGTTCACCATGGGACCTGGGGCAGTGCCGCTCCAGGGCCCCAGTGCTTGGTGGGGTTGGAAGCCGTGGCTCCACCAGCCCCAGAATGCCTGGCTTCTGGCCCTGGATGAGCCCTTTCCTCCTGTATGATCTTGGATAGTCTCTCTCCATGCTTCAGTTTCCTTTCATGTAAATGGGAACTTGGGGGCAACCTGGAGTGAATATCCCCTTGGGGTCCTGCTGTTCTAGGAGGAGGCTGTGGCCCCTGAGTGCTTTGGTGAGGTTGTAGTTATGGGAGACACAGCCCCACTGTCAGTTCTGGGCCTGAGCACAGTGAGGGAGCTCAGAGGGACACAGGCAGAGCTCTGCAGCATGGAGGTGGGGGCTGCAGCCAACGTCTATCACCTCCCTCCGACAGGGGAGGCTGGCTGGGTCTGTGTCTGTGTGAAACAAACGCTGAGACCCCTGACCTGGTGGCCCCAGCAGGACAGATCCACTAGGCTCAGGATTGCAGCCAACATAGACCTCTTTGCTGCTGATCCTACAGAGATGGGTTAGGGCTGGGGTTGGAGGATTGGGGTTAGAGTGAGGAGCTGGGGTTAGGGTTGGAGTTAGGGCTAGGTGTTAGGGTCGGGGTTAGGGTTAGGGATAGCATTGGGGTTAGTGATTTGTTTCCACAGTTTTTTTTAACTCCATCTCAGCAGAGTGAGTTTTTGGATTTTCCAAAGATATATGCACGGAGAAATAGAAACAAATCTTGTATTATCCTTTGGATTGTAAGAATCTAAAAGATTATTTAAGGCTTGCTAGGGGCATCTCTGCAGAGAACCCTTTCCTCTTCAGTTAGCTCATTTAATCATCACACCCCAGCCTGAGCTGGGTATTTCTGTTAGCAACCCCAAGTTGTAGCTGATATTCTGATGCCACAGTCACACAGTAGATGACAGAGTGTGGATGAGCCAGGTCTGTGAACCCGAAGGAAGTACGTGACCACTGCCCTGTCCTTCCCAGAGCAAATCTTGGGGATGTGTTGGAGTGGAACTCAGCATCTAAGGGCTGCCAGGCCAGAGGGAGGGACCTCCTCACTAGGACCCATCCATAGGTCTGCCCTGTGGTCCTGGGAGGGGGTTGTGGAGCTGACACATTCTGTGAGGAAGGAAACCCTGTTCGGTGCTGTTGCCATCCGAGGATGTGCGATGGTGAGTGAAGGTGGATACAGCCTGGGCTCCTTCCTGGCCGCCAGGCAGGGCAGGCAGAGCTCAGTGGGCTTGGTTCACTATTCACCTCAACCCCTACACCCTAGCATGAGACCTGGCACACAGCAGGCTTGAAATCAATGTTTGCTGGACAGATCCCTCAAAGGCCACTCACAGACACAGTGCTGACCCTCACAGCCTCCATGCTCAGCCCATGCAGCCCTTTGGAAATCCAAGTCCATAAATGACCTCCCCAAAAAGGAAGCACAGGACCTTGGAAGAGGTGCTCCCACCCCTGGCCGTCTCCTCTGAATGAATCTTTTCTCTGCAGGCTCCATGATGGATACCACGCAGCACCCTCTGAGGCACCTCAGCCACAGGCAGTGAGCTAGGGCCATGGGTGCTGAGCAGAACTTTGGCTCACACTTGGGTTTGGTGAACAGGTCCAAGCCTGTGCCCAGCCGTGGTGCCCCCATTTGTACAGTGAGATGTAGATTCTGTTTCTGACCCTGCATGACCCCTCCTGGCTTGGATACCTCCTCCCAGGGTCTCTGCACAGGGTCAGGCAGGGGATTGGGCTGGCATGAGCCACAGGCTGCAAAGGCCCAGCCAGGCATGCAGGCCCCTTCCTGCTCTGGGCCACTGCCTCATTGCCCATGAAAAGAAGGCTTACTTCTGGCTGAAACCCTGGGCAGTGGATTTTGGTGTGAGTAAGCAATTTTAGGGGCTTTAGGGGAAGGCAGGCTCATCTGGAGAGCACACAGCTATACAGGGTTAGATTTAAAAGGAGGAGGGTGCTGGGGTTCTCACAGAGACCAGGCACATAGCCCTGGCTCTAAATCCCACAGAAGAATGTCCTCATCTTTATGGATGGAGGAAGAGGTGCGTGCTTATGAAAAGAATGAGGGACAGCAAAGCCAGGTCAGGAAATCCCTTTCATCCTGGATGGAGAGCCCAGCAGCCAGGACCTGGCCCCCACCCGTAGCAACCTCTTCATGAACTCTGTCATCTTGAGGTTTGTGGCCAGTGCAGAGCACAGCAGACAGAACATCTGTTCCTTTCCCATGCGCAGATGGTCTGCACATATTCTGCATTATTCACTCTCTGACCATTTTCCAGATGAGAAGACCAGGCTCACAGAAGCATCCGTCTCTGGCCAGGTCCCGAGGGCACAGGAGGTCTCTTTTCCTGTCGTTCCCAGGCCCAGAGCCTTGCTTGTCTCAGTGGCTGTGGGCATGACAACCATGGGTGCTTGGTGGGCCAATGTGAACCTCTGGAGGGCAGCGGCACTGATTCCCTCCCCACTGGGCCCTCATCTCCGAGCAGTATGGCTGGGAGGCAGAGCCGGCATCTGTCCATGCTCCTAAAGACCTAAGTTCTGATGGCCAGAAGGTGATCGATGATAGGGACTGGTGTGCACATCTTACCCATCCGTGCTGCAGCCCCAGGGTGTGTTTGATTCTGGCAGCTTGTTAGGCACTGACCATTACTTCCTTTCAGGAGACTGCAGTTCATATAAGCTGCAGGGCTCGCTCAAGCTGGGGGAGGAAGTAGAGAAAACCTTGCACCCCCCTCCCTTCTAATTCCAAATCTGAAAAGCCACCTAACCGCCCCCCCCAGCACCCATCCTCCGGCCCCGCATAGAACAAGCGTTCTCAGCTGAGTTACAAATGCTAACTTCATCCTCCACCAATCCTGGAGGGGTGGCCCATTAATGTCAGCTACCTGTCCCCTCTGTGGAAAGGAGCCAGAGACTTTCAGCAACTCTGCTGCTCCACAGGCAAAGGGCAGGATAGGATTGTTTTCAAGTCTGGATACACTGCCTCTCCTGAAAGGTGCCTACTCACTGGTCTCTGTTCTGCGCCAGCTTTGGACCTATCCTCATTTAATCCTTGTGGTGGCTCCCTGAAGCATCTCTCAGTATTCCCAGATGACCCTGTTGTATAGATGGTGTGAGGTGAATTGGAATTTGATCCTGGGTCTGTCTGGCTGCAGAGCACAAGGTCCGTTCATCCCACAGCCTGGAGTCAGCTTCTTGGTTGTTTTGCAGAGGCCAGAGGTCCTGTGCGTCACACCCTTGACCTTGACTCAGATATCCTGGGGGAAGATGGGCTGAGGTCTAGGGCCTCTGTTGAGCGGAAGTATGTTAGGAGAGTTCAGCTGAGCCTCTGAATGGGCACAGCTCAGGCTGTGCTGGGAGGATGGGGCAGTGCCAACCCCTGCTGCTGGGGGCCAGGGGCCCCAGGGGCCTGCATTTGAATGTGGACATAGCTTGGCAGGGGCTTGCAGGTCCCTGGGCCTGGAAGCCCTAGAACTCTGCTGTCCCCATTTGCAAACACTTTCTAGTTTTTAACTAGAGAACTGGCATTTTCATTTAGCACCCAGGTGAGCACTCTGGTGCATTTTCATTTTGACTGGGCAGCTGGTCCTTCCTCTGAAGGTGGCCTCTCTGCTGGGCCTTCACACGAGTCAGCTGTGGGTGTCCTTGTGTGTTCAGCCTGGCCACATCCAGAGGCTGAGTGCAGAGGGTGACACTGGGTTAGCTCTGTGTTTCTGCAGTTCAGCCAGGACTGGGGTGGGCAATGGCAGAAGTACAGGAGACCCTCGCTCAGATGGTGGGCTGCCCTCAGCATGGGGCTCACTACAGAGGCATGTCCCTTTATCTCTGCTCACATCTCCTCAGGCCAGTGGCTGACCATCCCCAAGACACATTTTCCTTATTAACAGAGGAGGGACAAGCACTGAATACCTGGATGAAAATGCACTAGAGTGCTCACCTGGGTGATAGTGGTTGGAACCGTCTAAGCCCAGGAGCAAAGCACAACTCATAAAACAAATCCCAAGTGAGCAGCAGACGCAACAGCATTGTGACAAAGGGATGGGAAGGGGAGAGGCTGTTCAGGAAGTGCACATCCTTCACCTCTGCACAGAGCAATGGTAGATTCACAACCCTGCCAGGTGCACCTATAAACTCTAATAAAAACAATGTGAAATATTAGAAATACAAATAGAAGCTTCAAAAAATAACTTTAGGGTATGGTTAGCTTGCTTAAAGAAATGCGTCTTTTGTAGCCATAAAGAAAAGATTGCTAGATTTAACTATATGGTGCTTTCAAATTAGGTACCACAGAGGTCGCACAGAGATGAAAGGCAGCTGGTAGGCTGCGGTGCTGCCCAGCCCAACGTCCACTCCCTCATCTTCTGCACTGTCCGACAGGATAAGCTCCAGGCACAGGTAGCTGGCGGGCGCTTCTCGCAGCCTGAGAAAGAATAGAGAAATACTCTTGTAAACAAATGCCTGAAAATTGATGAGGAAAAGGTCAAACACCCAGCAGGAATAAACAAATAAAGAAAATAAGAAGAAATGTAAATGAAAAGTAAACATCTTCTTAGGTATTCTGGGAATCAGGGAAATGCTGAGTACAGTAAAATCAGTGTCTGTACCTCATCCAGGAGAGACCTCAGAAGTCAGTCCTCATGGCTACTCACATGCAGAGAGGAAGTCCCATGTCACTGGGAGGGATATATGTTTATGTATATATATGTTTCCTTTGTGGGAAATTATAGCTGAAATTGTGTGTATCTTTGACTCAGCTAACCCACTTCTAGAATATATCTTTTTTATTTTTTATTTTCTGGTGCAGTACTGGGGATTAAACTCGGTGCCTTCTCACTGAACTACATTTCCAGACATTTTTTATTTTTTGCTTTAAGATAGAGTCTTGCTAAGTTGCTCAGGCTGGAGTTAAACTTGAGAGTCTCCTATCTTACCCTTGCAGAGTGCTGGAATTATAGGTAGGTGACACTTATCCCAGAATTTCATACATTTAACCAAAACTTTAAGAATTTTAGAAGTTCTCAGTTAAAAAAGGAACCCTCCCCACAAGATTTTTCCACATTCTTTTATCCTATAACACACACATATTTGTCTTGCAGAGTGACATTTATGGGACTAGTGGAAAAAATTTATAATAGGTTCATAGTATGTAATTAGAATTAGTAAAATAATATAATTAGGGAAAATGTTAAATATTGACTGTATAGAGTTTATAAATAAAATATTAAAAAATTTCTTCATAAGATGCTTGAATTTGTGTTTTCTTTAAAAAATATTCATTTCATACCTGAAATGTCTATATGCAACTCCTGATAAGGACTTTTAAGCTCAATATACAGGTATCAGAGACCTGGCCAAGATCCCCAACTACCTGTATGATACAGAGAAAGTATGAAATAAGAAACAGACAAATTTAGTAATACATGATGGGGGTTGGGAGTTCAGTGCCTCAGGACGGGCAGAGACGAAGACACTCCCAGCCAGCCACTGTTTATTAGCCAGCGTAGGAGAGTGGGTACAGGGCTTTTCCTAGAACAGCACAGAGGCTGTGGTAGAACAGGCAAGTTTAACATCATAGTGGAAACAAGCCAAGATCCATCCCCACATCTGGGTGCTAATCTCTCTGAGCAAGAGAGGAAGGTGATTTCCGCATTCCAAACTGGCCCAGAAGGCAGGCAGTGTAAGGAGAGCATAGGACATACTACGGCAATATGTAGTTTCTGTTCCCCCACACATAATGACTGGAAATTTCCCTGTTCAAGTAAGTGATAAAAAAATTAAAAATCATTTTCATAATTTGAAACATTGCTTATAAAAATCAAATATTCCTTGTTTTTACTTTGGTACTAATAATGTTGAAATTTCTTTGGATAATGTGACTGGATTTTGAATCCAATGTACTTTTCCATACCATATTGTTGAAAAGAATCAAAAGATCCATATTGCAAATGTATATTACAACTGTCATCCTGAAAGCAATAGGGATGCCACAGAATTCTTCCTGGGGACACACGATGTGCACAATAAAGTCCTCTCCAGGGGCAGAAAAGTGGGATGACTCCAAATCAGATCCCTCCTGGCCCAAATTCAGAAGCCCTGCCTAGTCTTTCTTGAAAATAGCTGGGCGTGCAGGAGGTGAAAAGCAGAAATGCAGTCTAGCCATTGGACGCTAGAGGGTGGACACTTACAGCTTTGTCTCTGTGGTAATTCTGCAGGGTACCATTTATTTTGGTCTGGCCTGTTATTATCTCAATCCTTCACTGCTAAAGAAGAGGTATTTCACAGTAAAGGTATCTGCTGTCCCCTTGGAACCGTGAGGAAACAAGAGGGAAAAGTGCTGCTTATTTTCTAAAAGTCCATCCATCTATCCATTCGTCTGCTCACCAAGCCACCCTATTATTCACCCAGCCGTTCATTCAAGAAACATTCAATGAAGAGCTGCTGTGATCTAGTCCTTGCTGTGGTATCTACTGTGGCAGAGGGGAGGTCTGGGCTGTGTGAGCTCAGAGAGGGCTCTGGTTGCACACTGGTGGCTGCACCCAGGGCATCATGAGGTGGGGTGATCCTGTTTCCAGACCTTCCCACAGTTTCCATACAGTGGTCCAGCCCCTGGGTCACACAACAGGACTATATTTTAGGTGCACACTGGCTTGGCTGATAAACACAAAATGACTGAACAAAGGACAAAGGACAAGTTTCAGCTTTTATACACTTGGTCACGGGGGTTAGTCTTTGGCATGGAACTTGTGCGCAGACAGAAGGAGAGCAAAGGCAGTTTGTCAAGCTGTGACAGTTATGTATCTTGGTGGCCCTGCTCAGACATAACAGGATGTTATGGGAACAGGAGGTTATAAAATTTCACTTACAGGGACAAAAGTTACTGCTTCATTCTGCCCCTTTGATGCTTTCTATAAATGAGTTATCATTTACTTTGTTACAGGGGGTTGGCTTCCTATTGGGCAGAGGGTGAATTCTAACAGAAAGGAAAGAGAGGTATGTGTTTGTTGTAACTCCATCACATTCCTCAAGCTTCTACCATGCATCAATTTGTCAGTCTCTAGAGTGACCAGACCAAGGCTGCCGGTCCTCGTGCTGCTGCCATGTGGGGACCAGTCAGTGTCCTGTGTGACAGGGCAGGGCTGTCATCACTGGTGCTGGCCATAGGGTAAACCAGTTCAGCTGCTCTGGATTCCATCATTTGGTCCTCTCCCCTTGGCTGGGGGTTCAGCTGGCTGTGGGGGATCCAAGGCACAGGTCCCATAATTTTAACTTCAGTGGGGGTAGCAAGATTGCAGTGTGGGGCTCAGCCCGTGTGGGCCCTAGGGTTGTAGGATTCCACCTTTTGATCCAAACACAGTCTCTGGGTTTAGAGGGGTGAATTGGCCCTGTTAAACTTATAGGCATTTTTTCCTATACTCAGCCTTAGATACACTGCTTGGCTATTCCCAAAGCCTACACCTGTCTCCTTAGAACTGATTCTCCTAGTTCACAGACATCACCTTTAATTTGATTTATAATTGGGAGGTGGCTGTCTGAACAAGATTTTAGAAGGGGAATGCCTCATTTATTTAGTAGGAATACATCAGACATGGAGGAGAGCCACAGACAGGGTTTGACCCCATCTCAGTGTGTTTCTTAATAATACCTTTTCAGAAACTGAGCACCCAGCTTACGTGTTTTACCTTTCCAGAGCTGAGTGCAGTAGGCTGTATGTCATTTTTATTTTATTTCTAACATCTGTGTGAGCTCTAGAGTAATCCACTAGTGCTGGCCTATTGTCTGATCCCGAAGTTAGAGGCAGTCTGAACCTTGGGGTGATGGCCTTTAACAGCATCTTTGTCATTTTTAGTGTCTTCTCTGACCAGATCGGGAAGGCTTTAACCAACCCTGAGAAGGCCTCAACTCGTATCAACTTATAGCAATAGCCTCCTGCTTGGGGCAGCTCAGTGAAGTCCACAAGCAAGTTTTTACGTGGGCCCTTGTTTTAAGTTGCTTTGTGCACAGGTTAAGTACTGTTTTCAAATAGCTCAAGTGGTGATTGTAAGTAATGGCTTAGTAACATCTCTTGTGTCATTTTTCCCATGTGAGGCCCTTGATGGAATTACCTCACAAACCTAAGGGCCACCATTTTAGGTATAGCCAGTTTCCCGTTAGAGAATTTCCACCGTGGTCTCTTGATACAAGCCTCAGGTTCCTGAGAGAAGCACATCTTTTCATGTGAAGTACAGTTTGGGGTCTCTGGGGTGAGGGTTCTGGGATGAAGGTTAGGGCCAGGACCACCCCCATCCCCTGGTAGAACTATCACGGCAGCTTGCTTTGTTTCTCAGTCAATTTTTTGATTTTCTTTTTTGGCTTCTAATGTCCTGGTCTTTTGGTGTCACCTGTGGTGTATAGCAACCACTTTCTTGGAAGTCCACACAGAATCTAGGAGTTGTAAAATCTCTTCTCTATATTTTATTTTTCCCCCTGGCTGTCAGGAGCTTCCTCTCTCTATATAGGGCCCCATGTATATGTAGTGTGGCAAATGCATATTTGGAGTCAGTATAGATGTTAACCGTTTTGTCCCTCACCGGTAAGAGGGCCCTTGTCAAGGCTATCAGCTCTGTTTTCTGGGCTGACGTCCCAGTAGACAGAGGCTGAGATTCTATCATGGTGTCCTGTATCACCACTGAATATCCTGCTGAGTACACCCTATCCAGTGCATAACTCTTCTCACCTGTGAAGTGTTCAACATCTCGGTCCCCAAGTGGGTGATCTGTGAGATCTTCCCTGACTTGAGAATACTTCGTCCAGTATTTCCACACAGTTATGAAGGGGAGCTCCTGGCTCAACTGGGAGTAGAGTGGCTGGGTTAAGAGTATCTATAGTTTCTAGAGGTATGTGGGGGGTTTTGCACAGAAAGCCCTGATATTGGATCATTCTCAGGTTTTTTGATGGACTAGGAATGCCCTCCCTGGTCTATCAAAGTTATAACTGAGTAGGGCGCTTGGGCAGTCAGTTGTTGTCCCAGAGTTCACTTTTCGACCTTCTGGATCAGCAGGCAGTGGCAACAAGTGGTGCTTTGAAGTACGAAGTTCCCCTCCAGGCTGCAGTCTGTTTGTTTTGATAAGTATATCATCAGGCGATACCAGGACCCTACAACCTGCATCAGGACTCCTGTGGTTAACCCCTTTTATTCATGGGCATATGAGAAGAGCTTGGTTGTGTCTGGCAGTCCTAAAACTGGAGACTGGGTCAAGGCTTCCTCTCCTGATCAGCTTTCTGGAGGCAGGGTTCCTTTCTTCCCACTTTGGTCCACCCTTGAGGAGTGGATTTCTGCAGGAGAAGGCCACACTCTGCAGGCCCCAGCTTCCCCGCTGCTCTCTGGATCCAGTAATGACCCTCACCAGTGTTCCTGTCTCCCATAATGCAGCCCTGGTGCAGGGCCTCTGGCTGCTCTGCATGCAGCCTCCTCTCTGGCTGACTGTGGTATGAGCTTCTTTTCTGCCTCCAGGTTCAGCATGTTTCATTAGCACTGGTCTGTTAAGCATTTGAAATGGAACCTGAACTGGAGCATCCGCCCTGTGTTTATTTTCCCTGGACCCCACAGCTGTCCCCATCCCCTCTGGGCAGCAGTCCTAAGGATGGCACAGTCTACTTTGGGAGGTATCAGTCACTTGCTACCATAAAGCATGTGGCTCTGGCTGCTTTACTGATCTCATGTCTCCTTCGAGCTCTTCCCTCGTCGCCCAGAGCAGGTTAGACAGAGAACTGGTGCTCTGGGGTACAGTCTGGAAGCTGGTTAGGGTGAAGGGCAAGGTCCTCATCCTAGTGTCCCATCTCTTCTGGGACACACGTGAATGGGAAAGGACTCAGGAGAGGATTCTTTCCTTCCTGCCTTCAGTTGTCTTCTGGATGGCTGGCACTGCTAAACCACCAGCTACAACCTCAGGGATCCATTTCCTCCCTCTAGGAGCCTGGTGGTCAGAGAGGTGACCTGGGCCTCCTCTCTTTCCAGGTGTGGCCCCTGACACCCCCTCTCTTAAGAGCCACTCCAAGTCAGGTCACGCTAGCATTGAAGGAAGTTCAGAGACTGCCTTGGTTACTTTTCTCTCTTTGCTGAGACGAAATACCCAATGCCCAAAATGAAGGAAGCAAAGGTTTATTTAGCTTACAGTTTGTGGAGGTTTCAGTCCATATTTGGCTGTTTCAGAGGCAGAGTGGCAGATGGCAGAGGGCAAATGTTCATGGTGGGAGAACACAGCAAAAACAACCAGCAAAAAAGGGAGGAATGGCAGCGCAGAGGCCTCTTTTTACCTCCCTTACATTGTAAACAGGCTACCCCCACCCAGGGGGTGTAGTGGTCACATACTCTCCGTGCCCTCCTCTCCACGCCCTCCTCTTCCACAGGCTCAGGATGAATACAAAGTAAGCACCCCGGCTTCCTGCTGAGTCACTCAGCCAAACCTGTGGACTCCCCAGTTGACACAATGTATCAACCATAACAGACCTGGCAGCTATCTAACCTGGGAGCCAAATCCTGCTTTTGCATTTCAAAAGCACCTCTGAAATTGATGTGACCTCTTAGGGCCTCTTTCCTTTCTTTGGGGAGAAGTAACTCCTTTCCCATGCCCCCAAGGAGGAGAGGGTGAAATTCTCACAAGCGGGACATCCCTTGGACAGCACCAGTCCCAATGTCTGTCTTCCTGCTCAACAGGGGAGGATTGTGGGGCCCAGTCCCTAGGCTGGCATTTTCAGCTGGGCCTGCTGCCAGGCAACTGACTCAGTGTTAGTAGCTTCTGGGCTCTAGTGTGGGGTGTTACTGCACTGCAACGGCAAGCAGAAACACTGAAATGACACCCGGGATTTGAAGGCAGATTCATTTACATCTATGGGCACTGATTAGGATCATTCCTAGAGTATTGGGCCCTGATCTCTAGTCTAGGGCTTTTATGGGATAAGCAAGCAGAAAGTACAGAGGCTGAGTGGCTTGTCGGTTGGGGATTGGTTTACACATCGTGCCTTACAGTGACCAGCCATTTCTAAGAGACCAGAAGCAAACGGAACAGGAACTATTACCTGGGTAACTAAGAGACTGAAGTATACTGGCTGGGGTGGGGCATCTTCTGCTACATTCTCACCTTGGGTCCTCAGCTGTGGGCTTCAACTGTCATTTTAGGGCAACAAGAAAACCCAGGTTTGGCACCCTGTTGTTCTGGTGCCCAGGGGCCCCGCAAAGGAGTGGGGACTGCTCCAGGCCTCCCGAGTCCGGGTCTTTCCCACACTCCCACCCTTCTGAGCCATCTCAGTGACTTTGGGGAAGGAGGTATGGCCAGTGCTGGTCTGGACACGTGGCCCTGTAAATTACCATTCTCCAGACATTTGCCTGTAGGTTTATAGAGGGAGGCTGTGTTCCCACCGGGAGGGTAGAGGAGGACACCACGTGCAGCCCTGTTGCTCCTAAGTCTCAGAGCCAGGTGGATGATGCCACAGACAGCACTAAGGCTACTGAACTCCACAGGACCCCACCGGCTGGGGCAGAAGCAGGGAGCTTTAATGTGCTGCCCAGGCTGCACGAAGACCTTGTGGGTGTCCTGAGGCTCTTGGCTGTGGAACCTTGGCCTTTCTCCTGTCCTGTGCTGGCTGGGATCTCCATATGGTCCCAGAGTCTGTCTCTGTTTTCCTGTGTAAGGAGCATATGGAGTTGAGTAATTTCCAGAAACCTGTAACCAAAGCTCTGAGCGCCCCCAGATATTCAGCTTTTGTCTTGTTTTCTTCTCCTCAGCTGCTGCTCCCTTGACCTCGCCAGGATTTTGCTCCAAATCTGGCTCTCTTCTCCCTGGGGGCTGCATAGACCGCCCCCAACATTCGTGCCTAGAACACTGGTGTTGAATGTGTCTGGCTCACTGTTCCTGTGCCCTCACCCCCAATGTTCTGCTCCAGGCTACCAAGGGCCCAGGCTTAGAGCCCGAGCCCCCCTCTTCATGGGTTCCATGTCCCAGTGCTACTCTGGGACACCACTAGCAGAGGCCACCTCTGGAGAAGAGGGCTGTCTGACCTTGAGGCTGCTGTCTACAGAGTCCTGACCCCACTCTGCGGCGGCCGGCTGGGCTGCGGAAGTTTGGCTGGGCAGGCAGTCACACCACAATGAGATCAAGCCCGCTGTGGCTGCTTCAAGCCATGCCTACACCCTGGCCTGTGTGCCTGCCCTGTATGGCCAGGGGACTGTCCTTGACCCGTCCCATGGAGGTTCTTGAGGACTCCCTGTGACATCTTGTTGCAGAATGCCCCGTAGTCTCCGGTGATCAGCCACTGTCAGAGCCTGCCCACTGTCCATGGTGCCAGCAGAGCTACAGGATGCTGAGAGTTGAGCATCTCCACTGTGCCTGGAGGGGGTCTGCACTGTTGGGGTCCTGTGTCAAGGTGGGGAGGCTTTCCAATTCCTGAGTGTAGGGACCCCTGTAGACAACTCCTGAGCTGGTAGCAAATTATCTTTGTGGTTCTCTTTGCCCACCCATCCTGATAGAGTCTGGCTGATTATGGGATATAGTCGCCATGGTGATGGAGGAAAGGTCCTGAACAGAAGAGAGGTAGTCGCTGGTGCTGAAGATCTCAGGAAAGCTTTTGCCTCTAAGCTGGGCTCAGGTGCTTGCTCTGCTCGTCTTGCTTTGCTCTGCTTTGTGCTGAGGCCTCTGGCCTCCCTGCATTTGCTGGGGCTCTAGGTGACAGGCCGCGCTGGCTGCAGAAGACCCACCACTGCTCCCTCTCTCCTCCATCCCTCCTCCCCTCTGCTCTGTGGAGGGGGCGCCCTGGGCAGCATGTGGGCCCTGGCATTTGATACTTGCTCTGCAGCTGTGCTTCCTGGTTGTCTGCAGGGCCGGGACCTGGGGCCTGCTGGGAGCCTCCCAAGCTGGCCCTCATATGCAGCGTTCTTCTGGTCTCCTTCTGCAAAAAACTGCTGATCCTGAGTTTGACTATTCCTTGTAAATGTGCTGTGTCTCTTTTTTCATTTCCAAGCTGTGTCTTGGGAGGAGCCAGGGCACTGTGGCCTTTGGTCTGGTCCCCTTCCTCTGCCTCTGGCCTGTGATTCCTGCCACCTCTAGGACCTACAGGAGCCCTGCAGCCCTGAGTACCATCTCTTTAAGGAGCTGCCAAGTTGTCATGGCTACAAGAGATTGTTTTAGCCCAGAAAGTAGTGTGTTGGTTAGATTCCTGATGGAAACTACCAGAGCCAGCCTTGACAGGCTTTACCTTTAGTCTTGAAGTATGAGAGTCTGGGTGAAACTTGAAATTAAGAAATAGCAGCTATAGCTTCTGAAGAAAGTATCCAGGGAAGCTTTCCCCCTGGGTGGGGACATCCACTGGAGAGCATTTTGGCTCCAGCAGCTTCTTCAGGCTTGGGTTCATCACTGTACACGTGGCAGCCCTCCTATGGATACTGACTGATTTGGGCAGCAGCCTGCTGTCTCCTTCAATTCTCCATAAGTGACATCAGTCAGCCGGTGAGGTGCCAGTGATATGCCTGGCACCATGTGAGGCTGCAGTGAGGGCTCTGCACAAGGGTACACAGTCACTTGTGTATGGGGCCATACAGGCCGAAAGGCTGAGAGAGCTCAGTTCCCACAGGAGTTCCCTTGCTTGGATATTCCACAGCCCCATGGACCACAGGAGATGATTACACATGGCTAGTCCACCGCGCAGCTCCAAGCACTGGACTACTTTTTATCCTTTAACTTACATTTCTATTGAAGTACAGCATTTACCCATCCATTAAAGTGCACTGGTCCTACGTGTGCAGCTTAATGACTTAAGTCTGATACCCTAAATCCTCCCAGAACCGCAAGGGCAGACAGACCCCGAAGGGAAAAGATCTAGAGGGAAACAAGATCTGGGTGGTATTCGCCCTCCCTGCTTGTTAGTTAGGTCTAAAACTGGTGCGGTTAAGAACAAGCGATATTTATAGCTAACTCTGGATTTGTTTCATGTTTTTACTCTTTTTAATCTGGCGAAATATCGATCACATGAAACGTCTCCCTTCACATGTGTAAGAGTACAGTGCGGTTTCCTGTGAGCAGCATTCTGGGGCAGCTCTCTGGAGCTTTTTCTGCACAGTGAGACTTTGTGCACCTCAAAAAGCAGCTGCCTCCGCATGGATTGAGTGTCATAGATGTCTTCTGTAAGTGGAATTGGCATGGTTGGTTTTTCTCATATAGCATAGTGTGCTCCAGGTTCACCATTTGGCATGTACAGAAGCATTTCCTTCTCTTAGGACCGAGTCATCAATCACCATGCGCAGATGCCTGTGCTGGGAAACTCACAGCTGTAGATGTCTGGGAGCTTCCACCGCATGGCTACTAGGAGCAATGCTTCAGGGAGCATGAGCATGTGACAGTCTTGTTGGGATCCTTTCTCTACTTCTTTTAAATAAATCCTCTGAAGAAGGATTGTTGGATCATTTGGAGGCCTATTTTTAACTTTTTGAGGGAACTCTGCATGGTTGCACCATTCTACATTCCTACAAGCAGGGCACAGGATTCCAGCTTTACATTCTTGGCCACACTGGTTATTAGTCATTTTTATAGTGACCATCGTCCTAACAGATGTGAGGGGACAGCTCCTTGCTGCTTTGCATTTCTTTGATGATCAGTAGTGTTTAGCATCTTTAAAAACATCTGTTTACTATTTGCTTGTCTTCTTAGATAAATGTCTATCTCAGTCCTTTGTCGATGTTTTGATCAGGTTATTTTTTTTGTTATTGAATTATAGGCCCACACTTGAGCCTAAAAAATCCCACACATTTGTACCTTGTTGCTGCCTCCCTGCAGCACACTTTCACCTGGCAGGAAGTGACTGGGTGGTCGTAAGCCACGGGCAAGCAGTGGGTGGGCCCTGGCCCCTTCTTGCCCAAGCCCATTTAGTGGACAAGCAGAGAAACCTGGAGGCCAACAGAGGTGAGGAGGCAGGCTGGCCTGTTCCAGCCGGGGCTGTGGCTGGTACTCTGTGCACATGATTGGAGGAGCAGGGCCTCTTGTTTCCAGGGCAAGTGTGTCTGCAAGGGTGGGGTGATGGGGACTCTGCAGGGAGAGGGCAGCTGCCATGGAGGAGGGGTGACAGAGAAACTTTGATAACACCTCTGGTTCCTTGAAAATAAATGCCTACGCAGAAGGGTGGTGTGAAACTCAGCAGGAGCATGCAGCTGAGAGCTGGGCAGTAGGCTGGAGGCATGGGGCAGGATTTGGCTACACAGCCATTGAGGAGGGCATTTGCAGAGAGCTGGGGCAGAATGAATGATTGGCAGGGAGATGAGGCTGGCTGGGCACTGCTCACTCTTGATGAACTCCTTCTGGTTCCTAATAACTTTCTAAAGTGCTACTATGTGTGGATCTCATGGACAGCTCAGACTTTTGCAGAACTAGTGTCACATTTCCTGGGCAACAGTCTTCATGTGATGGATGGAACCACCACTTAGTAGCAGAATGGCCTCGGGCAAGTTACTTAACTCTTTGTGCCAAAGGTTCTTTCTGCATAAATGGGCACACTAATAATACACATTTTTTAGTTTTTTGAGAAGGACAGAATAGGATCATGCATATGAATTCCATAACAGTGTGCCTGGCTCAAAGGAGGGGCCCAATGAATGTCACCTGTCACCCTATTTTGTTGATCACTGATAACAGCTTCTGGGGCTATAGCTGGGGTAACAAAGCTGTCAGAGAAGTAATAAGCTTCTTGTTCTACAAGACTGTGGAGACTAGAGAAGATGATAAACTTAGATACACATACCTTGAATTCCTGGTGGATGGTGGTGAACATTCTGGGACAGGGAGTAAGTAGAGATCAGGAACTAGGGGCAAAGATGGGCTGAGGCAGAGAGCACTTGCCTGTCCGTCTTCTTGGAGTGACAGGTGTTCTGTGCCTGCTGCTCAGACTGACAAAACAGCCAAGCTGCAGCTCACTGGCCTGGCTCAGTTATTTTTGGAATGGTCCTGTAACAGTTTTGCTCTTATGAGTTCAGGAAAAGCTTAACAAATGTGTCTCCTAACCTACACTACACCCCAAAACACTAATTGAATACCAAGTACTTGCTTTCCTGCTCAAGGAAATATCAGGTTCTACTAATATTCCATTATGAGACCCACATAATTTCCTTCTTAGACAATTGTAACAAAGAAGATGTTCTTCCTGCTTTTCATCCTTTCCTTTTGACTGTCCTCAACCTTGCTGTGTTGGGATTTCCATTTTTTTCCCCTCAAGAACTCTGTGGTTCCTCTTACATGTGTGGGTCTGAATGGCTAGGGGGTGGTCCTGCTTCCACTACTCCCTGTAGCCCACTATCTGGACCCTGTTCCTAGACTTTGGATTCTGTGGGTTTAGCGGTCTTTACCTTTAGGTAGATAAATGATTCCACCAATAACAAGACCCCCATTAAGTTTCAAAGGATGGCTGCTGGTAGTCACTTCAGGGTCGTTGTGCTGACAGATAAAAAAAAATGTAGTCACCATTCCTGTTGTGATAGTGACCCTGGTTAGGTGAAAATAGCATGCTATTATCCAAAGAGAGAAAGAAAAGTATGTTTGGCACCAAAGGGTTGACCTGGCCGTTTATACTCCTGACCCAGTTCTCATGGTAAATGGTCAATTGTTTCAGCCACAGCTTGAGGAAAGCATAGTGGCCAGAGGTGAGACCATAAGGGAAGCCACAGGAGGCAGACAGCCTAGATTAGACGAGCAGCTTAGGAGAGGAGACTCTGGGGTGGGTGCTGGAGAAAGGAGTTGATAAGGATGGGGTGTGCCTTTGAGGCCAGTTGAAATGGCAAGGCTGTATTTACCTGCCTACTTGATTTTTTTAAGTTTCCTCCAGGAAAAGAGCCCATCTGAATCCCAAAGGAGCTGCTCTCAGAAGCTCTACAAAGTAAATGGATCTGAGTGGCACAAGGGGTGGACTGTAGCGGACTCTGCCATTGGCCACTTAGAGTTCAGGAGCACTTGGTCTTCTGGCTGTAGAGAGGGTGTCAAAGGTGTGGTCTTTAGGTGAGTCCCTCTTTCCCTTGCTACTGTAGCTCACATCTGGTGCCTGGTTAAAGAGGACATTAAATGTTTGGTCCCCTTTTCCTTTTGGGAAAACTTTGAGCACCACTGGAGTACAATTTCCTGTAGATTTGGCTGAAATCTCATTTTTCCATTTCACAGTCCAACTGTCCTGCTCAGTCTCACTTCTTTCACTCACCTACAGATGCCCTCAAGTACACATCATGATAAACTTCCTGTGCATATCTGTCTCCAACGTGGTATGAATGGTTCCTTCACGACCCCTTCCTTCATCCCTGCTCAGAAGTTTGTTATGGTGGGTGGGTGGAGCTCTAGTTTAGATCAGTCTCTAAATGTGTTGGTGTAGAAAGTTAAAAAAGCGTGATGGTTCCAGATAATTTGAAGCCACTGTGCCAATCGCAGATATCTTACTTCCTAGCTTCTATCCTGCCAAAGGCACTGAGAATTTCAGTCTTTGTTACGTGAGACTGAATACAGATTCTGATACAGATACCAAAGGAGATGGGGAGTAGGCAACTGACTCAACCCTCCTAGATCTGAGCAGCGGGGTGTGAAGATGCCCCATGGGACTCATCAGCAGAGAGGCTCCCTTTTTAACTCCACACTAAGAGAGGCCACTTAAAGTTCACTTAAGCTGTAGGCAACCCTACTCTTCACTCCTTCCCTTCTGTTAGTTATCAACCTACTTAAAGGAGAGCAAAGTCATACAATGGGAACAGAATAAACAGGGCAAATTGGGAAGCAGGCTAGAAATTAAACTGTAATGGTCATTTGGTGAGTCTGTCTGACAGCTTCTGAGAAGGTAAACTTTGTGCATTCTTGTAAGATTCCCGAAAATGAGGTAATGGTTAATATAGAAACCTAAAATGTGCTTAAACTGAAGGTGACCTTCAGATTAGAGAGGGCACCTTTGGCTCCCGGTGAGAGACTGCCCATCAGCCGACTCAAAGCTTTTTCTATCCCTGCTCTCCCAGTCTCTTGTGAATGCTATTCTCATTGAACTTGCTTGCTGTATTAGTACTGAAAGCCATGGCGATGATTATAAAGAGAGAAGAGGAAGAGGCCAGAGCCTGAACTCTGGGATAAGGGAATATTTAGCAGGTGGAAGCAGAGAAGGATCTGACAAGCAGACTGATTGAGTGAGCATTAGGTGCTCAATCTAACATGACACAGAGGAGAAGAGAGATACAAACAGCAAGAGATAAAAGTTTAATGTGGACCCGGAGGGAATCAACACCCGAACAGCCGTGCCGGCTCTCTGCAGACAAAGGACGGGGTTGGAGCTCACATGCACTCCGAGGGGAGGGGCCGCAGGGTAGCTGACGTAGGCTGCTCAGCATAACTTACTGAAGGGGGATTGGATCATTGTTGGCCTGCGTGGGCTTTGGCAAAGGCACCTGGGAAGAAGAGACTACCGGGGTCTCTGGGAAGGAGGAGCTGGGCGCCACTATAGGTCAGCACTGGACTGTCCCCATGAGGACTGGCCAGGTCTTGGCGGGCAACCTATCACAGACTAAGTTAGAAACTGCTGGGAGGAAAACCCGAAACCTGTTTCCAGAGGGTGTGGTGAGGTCCTAGACGCCCGACTATGAGAAAGCATCCAGGGCCCCAGGGACCACAGCCTGTTCCACACCTGATGACTCGGGGTAACAAAATGTTTTGTCTCTTCCACACCGGCCATGCCATTCCAGCTCTCAGCGCCTGTGCTCATGTGGACTGCTCTGCCAGAAATGCCTCTGACCCTCACCAGGCAATTTCTTCACATTTATTCACACCGGGTTTGGTTTTAATTCCTCCAGGCAGCTTTCCTTGACTTCTCTCTCCTCTCTGTCTCCTGCACAGTACGAGGTGCCCCTTCTTTGAAGAGCCCTGAAACCTCTACAGGATGGATAGCAGGGCTTTGCAAGTGTGGCTGGAGCTTTCCTTGCATCTTCTTTTTTTTTTTTTTTTTTTTTTTTTGTGGTACTGGGGATCAAACTCAGGACCTTGCGCTTGCTAGGCAAGCGCTTATTCCACTGAGCTATATCCCCAGCCCCCTTGCATCTTCTGTAGTAGCCTATGAACGCATCCATGGCACAGAACCTGGAACTTTAGCTTTACATCATAAGTTATATTTGAAACCCAGCAGGTGTTTTACAAGCACCGTGGGATAAAATAAGAGCTCACTGCAACTGACGGTTTATTGATGTCCTCTTCTATGTAGGAATCCATCACAAGTCCCATTATTAGACTGTCCTGTGGCCTCATTTCACCTAAGATGCCAATGGCCCAGAAGTCTGTGCAAGCTGTAGGTGATCACGTGCATTCAAAAGATCTGCCAAGACCAGCATCCAGGACTGGCCACTGCTGTGGTCTCTGACTCTCAATCACCTCCTAGCTTGATACCCAGCTCTCAAGAAACCTGCCTGCTCTTCTGCCATTTCTGTTGCAAGAGCATTTACATTCAGTTTTTCTCACTCTCCCCACCTACACCTTAAATCCTTTTCTCTCTTGAACAGCAGACTCTACCTCCTACTCCTGAAAGGTTTCTATGCTAATCTTAATTGGAAATAATCACTACAGATTGGATTTCTCTTCAGCACCTCCTACACATCTCTATGAACTCCGGTACATTAACAAATACCAAAATATTCATGTAAAAATATTTCTCCCTTTAGAGAACACTGTTCCCCATTTCAGTTCCTCTGTTTAATGCCATCTGATCAGAGGAGACTGTGGATTTAATTATAGTCTCAACCTGATGTCTCTGTGTCAGATGTGTATGAGGAGAGCTTGGGGCGGGGCTGAGGGCACAGGCAGCTGTGGGAAGAAGGCAAAGCAGCACAGAGCTGCGCGAGAACAGAAGGAGAGTCACGCTAGCAGGGAAGCGTCGGTAGCATTCAGATAAACGAAGGGTATCACCGTCCACCGCGAATTTGGAAGGCTGTCAGCAGGGAGCATTTCTAGAGGCCAAAGGAGGGACTCTCTCCACAGCTGTGAGGTCTCCAGTCTGCCCCACATCTCACACTGAAACCTCCATCCAGCGGGAGCAAATGGGGACAGGTGGGCAGGGAGCCCCGAAGGAAAAGGTGAAATGTTCTTCTAGATCAGTGGCTCTCATCAGGGACGAGTGTGTTCCCACGGGATATTTGAAGACGTCTAGCGATTTCTCAGTCGTCACAACTGGGTGCCTCAGTGCCGCCGCCAGGAGAAGGTCGTGGGTGCTGCTAAATATCTCCCACGTGCAGGACAGATGGCTCCACGGTCGCGAAGGACCCACCCGGAAACCAGCAGCGCAGGGCAGGGGTGCTGCTGCAGCTCATTCTCGAAGAGAGGAGGGGAAACCATGTTTTTCTCCTACCACAGTCTGCGTGTTTAACTGGCTATTTGAAAAACATATAATAGCTGATCAAAAAGCCAGCTCTATACTGTTTAGAAGCAGTCATTTGAAAGGGCTGGGAACTTTATACTGGGAAACTACAAACACAACCAGAAATTACGCCACAAAAATTGACAAAGAGAGCGGCAAAAGGGACAGCATAAAGACAAAATTTACAATTTTCAACAAATATATAGCTCTTCTAAAGCTTAAAATGCAAAGTAAAAAGCCATCAATATAAAACAAAAACTGCAAAAAAGCATAAGAGGAAATTAATAAAAACAGATAAGAAAGGTAACCTTACACAGAGTTTAGTTGATCTCCTTCCACCAAATAGGCACTGACATTATGAACAATGAAATGGGATCTGTACTTTAAAATCAGAAAATTTATCTCTTTTTCAAGAACCTCTGGAGCTTTTATTTAAAAAATCATATATTTAACAGCCAAGAAAAATATTAGCTAATATCAGCTTACATTTCCTGATCTCAGTTCAATGAAACTAAACATTAAAGACAAAAACAAAAAGTCTAACTGTGTTTCCACTTAAATTTTGTCCTTAGATAACTATGTGTTAAAGAAGAAACTGGAACCGAAGTTCTGAAGCTGCAGTGTTCAGTGGGGCAGCAATCAGCCGAGGCAGCTCCTGCAGTGTGGCTGGTCTGAACTGAGCTCGCCTTCTGCGAATGTTCACACTGGAGTCCCAAGGCTTAGCATGAAAATAGTGTAAAATATTTATTAATATATTGTACTGATTATACATTGGGAATGTAATATTTTAGGTATACTGGGCTAAATAAAATATATTATTAAAATTAATTTCACTGGTGTCTTCTTTGTAGCCCACCACCCATGGGTTCGTATGTGCTAGGCAAACTCTCTACCAGTGGGCAGCACCCAAGCCCCTTCTTTGTAAATTTTAAATGGTGACACCTCAAAATAACAGCTCCAGTCACATTGTATTTGTGCGCTAGAATATCTTGAACAATAAGATAATGATACAAAAAACACACCCGAATACCAGCTGGAACCCCGCATTACAGATCCTAGAAAGAAAAGTTACAATCCAAACACCTTGGTGTAGGAGAATCTTTGACTCATTTTTCTTTTTCTCTTTTAATACTCCCCTTTGTCACTGCCCTCCCCTCCTCCTGCTTCTCCTCCTCTTTCTCTTGTCTTGTTTGCCCTAGTTTTTGAACCCGCTCCCCTTCTAAGTCTTCAGCTGAATGTCTATGTTCCTTTCGCCTCTTTTCCACTTTTAAAATCTTCCTGTTTCCATTGTCCTTTACTCTACTCTTCTATTTTCATTACTACTTTTAACCTTTACCAGTTTTGACCACTGTCTTGGTTACTTTTCTCTCATTGCTGGGACAAAATACCCAACACCCAGAATTAAGGAAGGGAAGCTTTATTTAGTTCACAGTTTGTGAGGGTCTCAGTCCATAGTCAACTGGCTCCAAGGCAGGTTAGCATGGTACCAGGGCAACAGTTCAACACCACAGAAGACAGCAAAAGCAACAAGAGCAAAAGGGGGGAGAAGCGAGCCTCTTTTCTTCCCTTATATTGTAACCCAGAACAGGTGATAACACTCACACCATCTCCCTGTCCTCCTCTTGCACAGGCTGAAGATGTTTACAAAGTAAGGACGCTGGCTCCCCGCTGAATCGCTTAGTTAACCTTCTAAACTTCTCAAGTATCAATGATTGCAATCCGCTCCTTATCAACTTGGCAACCAGACACATTCTTTAAACCAGTTTCCAGACACAAAGACCTATTTATTCTTAACATTTCACAACTTGAACATTATAATACAGGTTTAACAATCCCTAAGAACCAGTATTGAGTCTATCAACACTGTATTACATTAGGACCATAACATTCAACCCCTGGCTCCCCAAAGACTCATGAACATTCCTTTATGCAAAAGGCGTTTAGACCATCTCTAAGAGTTGCCAAAGTCCTGACAATTTCAGCATTGCTGAAAAGTCCAAGTAAAAGTCTTCTCTGAGATGTAACTCAAACTCTTAGCTGCAAGCTCCTATACAAATGAAAAGTTAGTAAAGCATTTCCAACATTTAACAGCACAAGATAAATATTTTAATTCAAAAACTTACAAACAGGAATACAAAGGATTGAGACCAAAGCAAATCCAACATCCAGCAGGGCAAACATAAAGTCCTGTAGTTCCATGTCAAGCATCTGAAGCAATCTGTGGCAAACTGTGCACTCCAAAGGGCTTACATGGTGTCACTACTACGGCACTTCTGGTAGTTATAGCTCCCATGGCTTCTCTCTTGGGCTGACTGCTTCCTCCTTGCAGCTTTTCTTAGATGATCCACATTCCTGGCTTTTCAAATTTCGGGGTCTCACGGCACATTTCACTTCCACTCACAGCTTCCCGCACTGCACTGCTCTCTTAAGGACATACTGCCTGGCCTCCCAGGCTTTCTGAAATTGAGGTGGAAGCCTTTTTAAGCCCATAACTCTTGCATTCTTCATGTATCTAAAATCAGTGCTATATGGATGATGCCAAGGTCTGCTGCCACTTGGAGCAGTATCCAGGCTTTCCTCTTTCGTAGCTGTAGGGGTTAAGTACCTGGATCACTGGGTACTCTGAATCCAGTTCTGAGGAACAAATTTTCTATGCTGCCTCCATTCTGGAACTTAGTGCAGCTACTGCCATGCCACTCTGGAACATGGTGCTCTGTGGCTTTCTTCTCAGAGCAAAGTTTTTCACTTTTGCAGTTTTGAGGCAGCAAAGAGTGAGGACTTGCTGCTCCCTGTGATGCCATCAGGCCATCTTTTCTGTTCTGTTTCTTCTCAGCCATCAAATAGCTGATCTCCTCAGCTCTATCTTTTAAGTACACAATTTTACAGAGTTTCCTTTTTGGTCAAGCACAGAATGTTTTAAAGCATCCTGCTGGGCTTTGTGCTCTTGATTTGCAACATAAATCTGGCTAAAAGCCTCCAATAATAGTCATGCCACTGCCTCAACATTTGACTGCTTGGAAATTTCTTCTGCCAGATTAATTGGTGTCTGCCACTCTTAATCTCAGTCTCAGGCAGAGTCTCGGGACACAAGAGAAATGCAGACAAACTTTTTGCCAAGCCATAAAATGCATCATCTAGAGTCCAACAACCAATACAGTCCTTCCCAACAGAAACTTCCTGAGCCTGGTCTTTACCGGTTTTCTGGTCTTCTGAGCTCTGACCATAATCTCCCATACAGAACATCTTAAGGTGTTCCAGCTCTACTGTTTCAGGGGACATCTCCAAACCTTTCCAAACTCTTTCCACAAGCCATTCCCAATGGCTCTTGAACCACATAGTCAGATGTAGTCATAGTAATGCCCCCACTCCTGGTACCAAATTCTATCTTCATTACTTTTCTCTCATTGCTGAGACAAAATGCCAAATGCACAGAATTAAGGAAGGAAAGGTTTATTTAACTCAGTTTTTGGAGATTTCAGTCCATAATCAGAAGATTCTAAGACGGGGTGGCATGGCACGGGGGCAATAGTTCATGGCTGCAGAAGACAGCAAAACTAACAAGAGCAAACAGTGGGGAGAAGCAAGCCTCCTTTTCCCCCTTGTATTGTAAGCAGGGTACCAGCCCCTGCCCTAGGGCAGGTGTCACACTCACATCATCTCCCTGCCCTCTCATTACACAGGATGAAGATGTTTACAAAATAAGGACCCCGCCCCCCTTAGGAGCCACTTAGTTAAAATTATCAATTTCTCAAGTTGACACAATGTATCAACCATTACACAGTTTTGGATGTGGCCAAATGGATTTATTGAAGACAGAAGACTCACCCTGGGTGTGGGTACACCAATGAATAGGGTTGTAGCCTGGATGGAATAAAAAAGGAGAGAGAGAAGGAAGCCTGATGCTGCTGCTTTTTTTCTTACCTTCACTGCCATGGACTGTTTCTTTTGTGACATGCCCCTCTGCTATGCTGCCTGCCTTACAACCAGTTTACTATAGACTGAAACCTCAGCACACTGTGAGTTGAAATAAGGCTTCCATCCTTTAACTTGTGGTTGTTGCTTATTTTGTCCCAGCAATGAGGAACTAAAACTATAGGTTTACATGGTCCATGTAGAGGTTGAGTAGGACCTCAGATAGGCTAGGTTGTGTGTGGCCAACACAGCATGTCCAGCTCTGCTGCTGGACACCTGCTGCCCTACCCCTGCTGCCCTTCCATTTGCTGCTGTGCTAGTGACCCAGGATCTAGTATGATGAAATCCCATAAACAAGCAGAGGAAGACTTTGAATAATTTATGCTCATTTAGCCCAGTGGTTCTCATATAGAAGCTTTTCAAAACACAGTTTCCTAAATGCACACCAAGCTGTCTGTTTCATTATGCCTGGAGTATAGCCTAGGAACTTGTCTTTCTAGCAGATTCCCGCATGCTGTGGAGATGTTGGCCAGGGAGCCCCACTTTGAGAACCACTACATCAGACAGCTGTCTTTTTCTACAAAGAGCTACAAAGACAGCCTCTTTTTCTCCCTTATATTGTAAAGCCAGGGTGATAGGAGACTGGTAAAGCAGTGAGAATTCCAGACTTATGGTGTCTCCCTTGGACTAATTTCCACTTTTATCCCCAAGACATTCAGTGGAGGTTTCAGTCCACAATCAGTAGGTTCTAAGGCAGAGTGGCACAGCACAGGGGCAACAGTTTAAAGCCACAGAAGACAGCAAAAGCAACAAGAGCAAAGAGGGGAGAAAAGCAAGCCTTTTTTTCTCCCTTATATTATAAGCAGGCTACAATGCCCTGCTCTTGGGTGGGTGTAGCACTCCGGTATGGTATAAAAGCCTATTAAAAAGTAATAATAATAAAGATGTAAAGAGAAAACCATATGTAAATCAAACTGAAGAAGACCAAGAATTGGATCAAACTATATGAAAGACTAATGTATGATGACTCAAATATCACTAAGCAAATTGGTAGGGAAATTTAATAAATCATGTTTTAGTACTGAGGATTGAATTTGCAGAAGGAATTAGACTCATGCCTTATGCTACTCACCAAAATTAAAGTTAAATATTCGAAGATAGCAAATCATAGAGAAAAAGCACCTTCATACAGAATTTGTCACTTGCCTTTCTTTGGAAATTCAGGGTAGGTGCAGGAGACAGCGCTTGAGGAGCAACTACTGTTTGCAGGAAGGGTGCATGGCTTATCTTATTCAGTTCTCATGAGCACCCTGAGACAGCTGTTGCTCTCACCTTTCAGATATGGAAATTGAGGCTTCAGGAAATCTAGGTAGCTTCTCAAAGTCAAAAGGGAGCAGTCAGAGAAGCCCATCTGTCAGACTTCCTGTCCCACTTTGCCTGTGAGCACCCACCAGGCCAAGGCAGTTCAGATGCCCAGCCCAGCCGACAGAGCTCTGGGATCGGGCCAGCTCCAGACTGGCCCGGGGTGATGAGAAGTGAGGTCAGGGCCACACTGTGGGTGAGGCAGCAGCCCAGAGAGGGGGAGTCTGACAGGGAGGGCAAGGGCACCCCAGAGAGTCCAGGGTCCCATTTAGGCAACAAAGAAGATGAGCCCCTGGGTACCAGGGGAGGTTGGGTAACAATTGCTGAAGATTCTGGGGCCCATAGGAACTGGCTTGTCACTAGCCTGACTCTTTCCTAATCCCATCCATGTGAGTATTAGGTGAGACAAGCTAAGTGTGACCCAGGATGCAAAGGAGCGCAGCATCAATGCTTGTTGAGCGAGTGAGTGTATGTCCGTATTTGCTCAACATCTACATTTGCCTATTAGTTCTGAAGAAAACTTGAAGCCCAGGGAAAGGGGGTTTATCAAATCCATTCTGCTTGGATAACAAGAATTTCACATTTTTCATCAGCTGTAGCTAAAACATTCCAATTTGGGAAATTGGGCCAAGCCATATTGCTGTGCATTAATTGTAAGTTGTGATTCCAGCAAACTGTGGAAGGAAGAGAATCCATCCTAGTGCAGCTTACCACAGCAACAAACACCTCTGATGACAGTTCCACAATCACCATGTCTTCCAATTGCACAGATCGTCCCACCTTGCAAAGAACTGCTCATACCCATGGATACATAGAACCTGCCTTCAAGGTGGGACGTTATTCCATTCTATAGAAGAGGAGATGGCACTCCACAGACCAGAAGGGCTTCCTTGGGTCATGTCCAGTAGTCGGTGGTAGAGCTGGGTTGCACTGTCTGGTATGTGCAGAAACATGGTACATGCTTAGCTATCTTAATGAAGACTTAGCACACGAAACCAACGCAGGTCCTGCTTGGTTTCATCTGCCTGTCTTCCCTAGATCTGAGGGCCTCATAAGTAATTGCACCCCCACCTTCTAATCTGTGGGAGAGAGGGGGAGAGCAGAAACCTCAGTCCAGTAGAATTGTGGGCCCATGGGCAGTGTCCAACATTAAGGTACTGCTTCCCAGCCAGAGCCAGGTACCTTCACCCACTGAAGGTCAACAGAACTTTAGGCACAGAACTTGGGTGAAGTACAGCTCAGGGGAGGGGATAAGAGGTTTATCCGGAGGGACAGGACACAGCACAGGGCAGAACCTGCTCTTAAATGACCACTCACTGTGTGCATGTCTCTAATCCTCTTGATACCCTGTGACACTTTCATATGATCCCCTTTGTACGGTGGGTGGAACAGAAGCTTGGAGGTGACAGTATCTCCACCTGGGTGTTGTCCAAAGACTCAAAGCCAGGTCTGTGTCCTTGGGTGAGGCCTTTCTCATCAAGGGGACTGAGGAGACCCTTTGAGAAATCCAACTCTGAGGTTCCCTGTCTTCCTGGACAGAGGGTCTCAGCCTTTGGCTACCACTGCCTCTGGGAAGGCAAGATTTTGGTATGCCCTCTTGGACCCAACAATTGAGTTATACAAAGCGATTGACTCTGGTGGAGGCTCTGTGCCAACAGGAACAGGACCCCCATCCATCCTCTTCTATGTGCAGAAGGGCTGGGTAAACTGAGGGGCCCGGGCTGGGCTCAGGAAGTCGCCCATGGGGACCACGTATAGGACCAGCACCAGCTGCCTCAGGCTGCAGGAAGCCCTGGTCTCCCACCTCATGTAGGCTGCCCCCTTACCAGCCGGCCCCTGCTCATAATTCCTAGGCCACAAGAGAAGGTCCAGTACAGGTGGTGGTGCTGGAAGTAGGACCCGGGGCTGGCCCTGTAGCTCCTGCTAAGCGCTCTGTCCTCTGACTTGGATGCCTGCAAATTACCGGGCTGGGGCACAGGGGGGAGAAGTGCCCAGGGGCCCAAGGCACACGCTCACATTCCTTGGTGTTTCCTGCGCTCCCTGGCCAGCTAGTACTCCTGAGATGCTGTGTTCCAGTGCCGGATGGGTCCCTGGGGAGCCAGGTACCTTTGCATCCTGGCCCCAGCCTGCCTCTATGGAATTGTCCACACAAGCACTGACTTCTGGACGTCACAAACCCTTCTGGATTGCACCACAAAGCGCGAGAGAAATCTTGGAGCCACGTCACTGGACTCTCCACCCAGAGACAGAGCCCTCTGACCTTGGCTCTCGAGTCCCTCTCCTCTGAGCTGCCTCTCTGTGACTTCTGGCTCTTCTTGAATGTTTCTGTAGACAAGAAATCCACCTCCTCGTTCCAGTTCCTCCCTGTTCTCTGCACTATGGGAATTAGATGATGCTCCACTATCCCGCAGCTTGTCGCAGCCTGCCATGCCCTTTGCTCCCTCTCTGGATGCCTCATCTTCTTTAGAGCTTCTGAGCTCCTGGAGCTGGGTCTGAGCCCTGGCCGCTGCTCACTCTTCACTCCCGGTACAGAAAGTTTCCCCAGCTGTTGTCCTCTAGCCAGGCAGGTAGGACCTGTAGGCAGGTTGTGCTCATGGTTTCATCTGTTCAAGGTCCCTTGAGTGTCTGCAGGCCAGCCTGACCTTTGAGGCACTCATACTTGGAGGAGGGAACACAGACAGGAGCAGAAAAGCACAGAACAGTGTGACCTGCTGGGACAGAGGATGCGAGGGAGCACAGGAAGGGGTGTTGCGTGCAGACAAGCACTGGATAAACAGAGCCCAGAGAGCTGAGCTGGAAAATTCAGGGAGTGGAAATTGCACAGGCTGGGGGCAAAGGGAGCAGGCTGTGGGTACTTCACCTATTCATCACACACCTCTGATGAGGGCTTTTACTTACAGGCAGAAAAGGTACAGAGGTACATGGACAGTGGCAGAAGGTCATTGCCCAATGGCCTGCTGATTTCCAGACTTTGAGGGGCCAGTTTTCCTCTTGGCTCTGGACTTTCCTGATCTTAGCATCAAGGCACAGTTCTTGGGAATCCCTCCACCCCTTACAGATGTGGAACAACTGTTATTCTACTTAGACCACTCTACAGGAGCTGGAAGGGCAGCTGGCACTGGCTGCTCAGCAGACTTTGTGGACAGGAGGAGGCTTTATTCAGGCATAGCTCTGAGGAGAAGAAATATAGTGGGGCAGTAACCACACATGTGTTTGATTCCTTCTGAATCTTCTCTGTCCTTCCCTGTGGAACAGAACTGGACTCTGCCCTCCTAGGCAAACCCATCCACTCATCAGGAATAAGGAGAGAAGCTGGCAGGTTTGTACCCTGGTCAAGAGGAAGTTTAGAGAACCAGTTGTCTGTTAAAGAAAAGAAAATCTAACTTGCAAAGATCCATTTTGCCCTGTTGGTTATACCATGAGTTATTGTGTAAATAAAAAACTTTTCAGTTGTATTCTGATCGGCATGGTTGTACTGTGTTGTGATATTTTCAAGGTAAAAGCATTTGTGGGTTTGTTGCAAAGAGTTAAAACATGCTGTCATCAGAAGGATGGATGGGGATTTCTCTATAGTTTAAACGTGCTGAATACTCACACCTTTGAGAGGCTCTGGCTGGGGGCAGGGCACAGAGACCAGAGATGGGGGCATATAATATACCTGGGGCCCAGAAAGAGCAAGACTCTCCAAAGGCGCAGGCACCGTGGCTTTGCACATGAAGGGCATGGAGATAGGAACAGAGAGTGAGCTGTGGCCCCAAGGCCCAGCGACCAGGCTAAGAGGTCTTTTCTACAGCCACAGGGAGTTAAAGGTGACTCGAAGAGGAACGTTGCTGCTGGACCAGAAGTGAACACCGATGTGGTTTTGGAAAATGGTGTGGAGGCCCAGATCCCAGGTGGAGGCCACTCTGGGTGCTGTGTGGTCCTGCAGGTGAGCTTATACAGGGAAGGAGATGGACACCACTTCGTAGGAGACACGGGAGGAAGGGTCTCCCTTGGGCTCTGGATGTGTGGCCATGCAATCACCAAGGCAGAGGCTCCAGGAGGAAACTGCAGCATTTGATTTGGGCTGTGTGGCTTCAGTCTTGGGATTCCAAGAGGACACAAGTGTCTCATAAAGCATAGAGACATAAGTGAAATTTAAAGGAGAACCATGAACTGGCCATAAATATTTGGGTGTCCTCCACCTTCTAAGCCCAAGGGCAAGCAGTTGAAATGGGTGAGTTACTAACAGAGAATATAAGGGGAAAATGGTGGAAGGTCCAGCCCAAGGGTGAGGGAAGTTGCCTTTCTTTTCCTTGAGGTAGGGCTTAGAGCTGAGCTGGCTGAAACAGCCAGTGCCTATTGCCAGTATCTGCAATGTGTCCAAAGAATCTGGTCCTTGGGAAACTTCCAGAAAGCCTGCCTTTTCTTGCATGACCCAGTTCTAGACAAAATGGCACTAATAATACACAGTGACTTCACTGAGTTGTGAAGAGCTGGGAGCTAATGTATGCAGCAACTCATTATGCAAATAACCTGTCCTGGTCACTGGGCATGGAGATGGTTTGCCTGTTACCCCCTCTCCCCAGATTCTGGAAACATCTGAAGCAGCCAACACACAGCCCTGCTCTTCCTACAGGTGAGTGCATGCTGACGCATGAGTGCCCTCAGGAGCAGCGGTCCGCAGTCAGACCCTGACCCCAGCATGCTCAGCTGAGGTCAATCACTGTGTCCAGCCAGTAACAAGATCGCAACCCTGGACTCAGGGAGGGACTGCTGTGTGACCCGGGGCACCTTCCTCTCTGAGGTTCTGCATAAGGAGAATGCAAAGAGCTACCTGAGCCTCCCAGACCCGGCTCAATCCCGCCGCACATGAGTCTGGTCAACAGAATGTACCAGGGCTCTCGGCGCTGGAGTCAGAGCAGAGTAAATTTCTGAGCAGATGAGTGAAGATGGTAATGTCCACTGTCATCTTGTCCCCTCGCGGTGTGCTCAGTGGCTACCGGGCTCCGGAAACACAGCTCTGCGGCTGCGCCACGGCCCACCGGCACCGCGGCCTAAGTCCTGCGCGAGGCACTCAGGCCCAGCCGCCTGCCTTGCTGTCCAGGTCAGGGGCAGGCTTCTCAGCCCAGGGCTGGACTACTTTTAACGGCTGGCGCCGTGGCAGCATGAGAGCCACAGGGAAGAGACGGCCTTTCTGACAGCAGCTGAGCTGTTGCCCTGCTCCTCACTGAATCCCATGAGCCGGGCCTCAGGTCCACCAGAGGCCATGCCCAGGTCAAGCCGGGCCTCTCTCTCTGCAAGAAGAGGACCTGACAGAAATACTCCCTAGTTGAGTCCAACTGTGGATCCACCAGCGGATTTTCTTTTAGTTTTTTTTTGTTAGCGCATGTTTGCAACACAACCATCCCATTCGTCAGGGAGTCACATGTGTACCTCACACACCTTCACCCTTTGTTTTGGCCTCCATCCCCTCCCTCCCCTCCCCTCTGCTCCTTCCCCATTTACAAAAGCTCTGTTTTCCCATTTTTCTTCAGTTCTTTTTCTTTAAGTGCCTTTTCCCTTCCTTTTCTCTCCCCTCCCCCATCTCTTGTTCCTCTTCCCATTTGAGCAAATTCTTCCTACTTTCTGGTGTCTAACCTCTACTTTATTCCTTATTTACACTTTGGGTTTCTGACACAAGAGAAACAACGTGATATGTAAACTTGTGCATCCCATTTATGTCACTTAAGATTATGTTCTCATCATGTATCTACTTTCCTATAAATGTCTCAAGTTTATCCTTCTTTATGGCAGAGTAGTACTCCATTGTATGTAAAGACCATATTTTCTTTATCCATTTGTCAGTTGAGGTGCATATGGGCTGTGTTATGGTTTGTGTCTAGGTGTCTCCCAAAGCCTCATGCAGTCATGGGGGTGGTTCTAGAGTTTATCATTGATCCATGGTCCAATGCTGGGGTTATGGGTGTGACTGTTACATCTGTCCTAGGGCACGTAGACTGCATAAAATATCAGGGAGGGAAAGAGGCTTGCTCTCTGCTGCTACCTTTTTGCTCTTGCTACTTTTGCTGTTTTCCACTGCCATGAACTGTTGCCCTGTGCTATGTGCCACTCTGCCTTGGAGCCAGCCAAGTATGGACTGAAACTTCCACAGACTGTGAGCTAAATAAACCTTTCCTCCTTTAATTTGGGGAGTTGGATATTTTGTCTGAGCAGTGAGAACAGTAACTAAGACAGGCTGTTTCCAATATTTATAAAGTGTGTTGCCATAAACATGTATCACTGTAGTAGATATCTTTATCTCTCAGTCTTTGTCTTCTTTGCTGTTGTTGTTTTACGACAGGGTTTTACTATATGGTTGAGGCCGGCCTTGAATTCACTATATAGCCCAGGCTGGTCTCAAACTCACAGCAATCCTCCTGCCTCAGCCTCCTGAGTGTTAGGATTATAGGCTTGTGTGACTATGCCCAGCAGTTTCTTTAACTCTTTCAGGAAGATACCTGGAAGAGGAAGAGCTGGGTCAGGCAGAATCTCCAGTTTTAGTTCACAGGCTTATTAAGAAAATGAAAGCCCTCAGCATGTCTGATGTCAGGTTCTGTTATTGACTGGGACTCGCAACCTCTGCCCCCTTCTGCCTCTGCTTTGTCACTATCCCCTGCATCTGTAGATGTCACAAAATCTGATGACGTACACAGTGTCACCCACAGATTGCTGCGGTCCTAGCTGACATTTCACACAGTGCCTAAGTTTCGGGGTTTGTGGCCCCCACGCCATGGAGTGACACGGCACTGATGCATACATTCCAGGCCTAGGTCACAGGCACCCCATGTCCTGGAGGGCTGCTGTGTCCTCCCCTTTGCACTCCAGCGCCAGCTCCAGCCCCAGAACAGACAGATACAGGTACCATTTGCTGAGTGAGGCACCAATGTGTATGTGGCCAGTGGCATGCAAAAGCCAGGTCCTTGTGAAGTGAGAGATACACTAAGCATTCTTGAGCCAGAGAGGAGCCCCATTCTGGGGCCGAACCCTGGGAAGCTTCTGGAGGCCAGCTTGGAGTGGGGCGGGGGGAGGGGCCTCACCAGGCCCACTGTGTCTTGTGCACCCCTCCCCACAGCTGTCTCTGCCTCGCCTCCTGCTCTCTCAGCACTGGAACTCGATTCGCCTCCCCTGGTTGGTCCCCTGCCTGTAGTCCTTGTCTGTGTGCCTCCTTCTGCTCCAGCAGGAAAGGGCATTGCTTGGTTTTAGATTCTGATGTGGGAGGTGGGGAGACAGCACTGGCTGATATGCAGCTTGCTGAGCAGGGAGGTGCAGTACGCCTGTTGCCCCTCCCCAGGAGGTGGGCTGTCCTCCTGAGCTGGCCCAAGCTGGAGAACATTCCAGGAAGGGAATTGGACAGGCAGCCACGTGCTGGTCTCACCTGGCTGTGGACAGCAGGGAAGCTTTGGTCTGAATTGGGCTCTGCAGAGGACAGAGGATTCACAGATGTATCCAGAGGCTCTGATCTTTCCTTGAGGAAACCTTGGAAGACCTGAATGATTCTGCTACCTGGGGAGGCAGAAGCCCTGTGTCGTGGTCCTAGGGGTTTGCTAGAGCAGAGGACCTTCATTCCCAGGGAAAACACCTCAGGAAAACCTTGCAGGCCCTCAGCCTTCGCTCAGTGCAGGCTACCGCCCTCCTCACCACGCGCACCCGCACCGGCTCCTGCCTCAGTCTGGCTGCTCCTCAGAGAGTCCCTGGGGACCTGGGCCTTGCTGGCGCCAGTGCCTCGTCCTCTTCTCAGCGGACCCTTGCACTTGGCATTAACACTGCTCCCTCTCTCCCTTGTCCGTCCTGGCAGGTGCTCTCCTGTCTCCGCGTTTCCCTTCACTGCTCCGCCCATCCTTGTTGGTCTTCTACACACATCTCCCACTCCACCCACACGCCTTTCTCTGTCTCCTGCAGTACTGGGGATTGAATCCAGGGCCTTCACGCTGGGCTATGTTCCTGGTCATTTTTGTAAGAGACTACCATGCTGTTCTCTCCCGAGAAACGAAGCCCTTGTCGTGACTTGTCCCAGACCTCTCCTTCATATTGACACAGATGCTCCCTCAATTGGCTAAAAGATGTTATAGAGCCTGTCGCTGGTGGTCTCATTGACAGCAAAGCCGTGACATGAGGTGAGAATAGCCTCTGTGCTGACGCCTGGAACGGAGGCTCGAGGCTCCAGCAGAAGTCTGTGAGATTCCAAAGCTAAGATATATGACAGACTGTAAGAGGCGGCGACTTTATGCGCAACATTTTAAGATAGACAAGCCTCAAAATGTGTCTTGAGAAACATCCTGAAGGGGGTGTAAAGAGTTAACTTTGTAGTCCTGACTTTGTGCTGGAATTTTTTTCTTTGCCTGAGCTGTTAAAGTATATATCATTGTGGCCAGAGCCTGACCTGGTCACATGGTGCAAGGTAAACAACTGTGGCCAGGCCTAGACATTCCAATCTATTACCATGGAAACCAAAAATGTATATAAGGTGAGAACAAAGGCAGTTAAGTGTAACATTCTCTGATTGGGAATGGGGGGCAAAGACCAGTCCAACTGATTCTAAACTAAAATTAATTAAAACTCCATTTGTTCTGAATGAGTTTTTTGATCCCCTGTGGAGTTTGACCTGATTTTTTATTTTTGCCATAACAAGACAACCCCTCAGTTGAGGCCATGGGACTTAGAAAGAATCATACCTTCCCGGTAAAAAAAGGGGCCAGACTTGCATACATCAACACTATCTCTGCATTGCTAATTGTAGGCCTTGTGCCTGGTGCTGTTTCATTTTACAGCCTATGGCTAGAAAGTTTCTTTTCCATATGTACTCTACTGGGACCCTGCTCACCTCCCTGATTGATACCAATAAAAGTCATGAGGTTTTGGACATGAGACCTTTTGTTCCATGCACTGTGGGACTCAGGACCAGCCCAGACAAAAACATGGCACCAGAGGCACTTGGGAAGGCAGACAGCTTTATTACACAAGCAGACTGGAGGACATCAAGGTCCAAATCACCAGCCCTTTGTTAAAGTAAGGTAGTCATGATGTAGATTTTCAGAAGGAAGTCCAAAGGTCAGATAACAGGATATTTTATAATTGGTTACACACGCTGCATCCTGTCTTTTCAGGCAGATTTACTGTAATGTAAGCTAACTGGGGTTACTATCATATAACATGGGGGAAAGAATCAACCATTGTCTGAGACCAAGCAGAAGTATCCTTGAGGTGATAACTCTCTGGGACTTAAAAGTAAGAAAAACATCACTATCTGGCTAAGTTGCCCTTATCTTGTACCTGGCTCCAGGAGCACCATGGCTCATTAAGTTTTGCAGCTCTCTAATTATGAGAATCAAGTGTGTTTCCCAGTCTCATTCTTGAACAGGGTTAGATATACACTACTGTTAGAACTATAGGATTACATTTTCCACTACATTTAAAATTGCCCCTACACACAGGGAACATTGGTCATCCCAGAGCCCCTCAACTGCAGAACCTTTTCTCTTTGTCTTTCTTTTGCATCAGTGTGCCATATTGCCAGGTGGGGTGAACAGATACCCTCTGTGGGGGTTTCAGTAATTTTTAATAAATTTTTTGAGACAGGGTTTCATTAAGTTGGTAAATTGCCCAACTGAGTTCAAATTTCCCATCCTTCTGCCTTAGCCTCTCAGGGTTCTGGGATACAGGTATGTACCAGCATGCCCAGCTGGCTTTTCTATATGAAAGTGTTTTTATGTCTTCTCTCTTAATCTCTTCTGCTTGCTGGGATATGGCTGGACTCACTCACATCCATATCTTCATTACTTTGTGGATGAGGGTGTTATGGTTGATACATTGTGTCAACTTGGGGAATGTAGAGGTTTAACTGAGTGATTCAACAGGAAATGGGGTGCTTACTTTGTAAACATCCTGAGCCTGTGGAAGTGGAGGGCATAGAGATTGTGTGAGAGGTTCAGGACCCCTGGGTGGGGGTAGGCTGTTTACAATGTAGGGGAGAAAAGGAGGCTGCTTGCAGCAGTTCCCCCCTTTTGCTTGGGGTTTTTGCTGTGTGCTGCCGCCCTGAACAGTTTGCCCTCTGCCATGTGCAGCTCTGCCTCTCAGCCAGCCAAGTATGGACTGAAACCTCCACAAACTGTAAGCTAAATAAACCTTTCCTTTCTTCATTTTGGGCGTTGGGTATTTTGTCTCAGTAACGAAAGAAGAGTAACCAAGACAGAGGGCCATTTCCAAATCTTTCTCTTTCATACCACCTCCTGGGCTCCAGATCCATGGACCCAACTGGATATTGCACAGAGTCCTGCAGTCAATGAGGCTGACACACACCCATTCTTCCAGTTTGGTTTCTATCTTTGGGGATGGTTAGAACCTTCTCAGCACAGCATCAAAGACTCAATGTAGAAGGAATACAGCAGCAGTTACGTTAATGGTTGGATTTTGGGATAAGAAGTTGGAGGCTGTGTATGCAGGTCAGCTGGGCCTCCTATGTCCCCAACATCACAGATGCTACTCTGCTCTTTGCACAAGGCAACCCTGATGCTTGACAGACAGATGTGCATAATTAATTACTAGGAACGTAGACTTACCACCTTCCATGGGATGCTCTGGCTGAAGGGACTTTGGAAGGTCATCTGACACAGCTGTGGGCCAGAGAGGGGTCTGTGGCCCTTGGCACATTCCCAGGGCTGCAGAGAAGAGACTTGTGCCCTTCTAACCCACAGACAATGCTATTTCTCCTGGGGCCACTTGGCAGGGCCATCAAGACATTCTGAGAGTCCTGATGGATCCAGGCTGGGACCTGACATTTCCTTTGCCCTCCAGCACCTCTCCTCAGACCCCCTGAGGGAAGAGGGGTTCATCTTATGCACAGAGAACTTTCCTAGCTGTGCTTGGCTCCCCGTCCCACATCACACCAGAGCATGTGCTCATAGAGTTACCAACGGAGCACTGCTCTGCTGTAGAGAAGAATAAACTGAATCATTCATAGGAAAACGGATACATCTTGAGACCATAACGTTAAGTAAAATAAATCAGGTGCACAAGCATAAGTACTGCATGGCTTCTCTTATAGGAGGGACCCGAAGTATAAACAAATGAAAGAGCGAAGTAAAAGATAATGATAGGAAACAGGGCGATCAAACTTGCAAAGGGGAGGGGCCAAGAGCGGGGGGGGGCAAGGGAGGGTGCAGAGGGGAGTAAAAAGAGCTAAGATGTGACTCCCCATGAAGGACATAGTTGTCATGGACTGCAAACATGGGCCAGGAAAAGATTTACTGCACAGATGCAAGACATGCCCAGGAGGGACACGAGCACAATGCACCCTCACAGAGCAGTTACGAGACCACAGCTTGGGCTAGTCATGTCTGTCTTCGCCCCATCATGGCTTTTGGTTATCTTGCTTTGTTTCATTTTATTTCTAGACTACTTTAAAGTAGGATTTCTCAAAAATTTTGGTTTCAACATTCCTTTACACTTTTACAAAATAATGAGACTGCAAGGAGCTTTTGTTTGTGAAGGTTGAAGTTCTTATATTCATAAAACTGAGAAACCTTAAGACATTTATTTAACACATTTAACAGTCACACACCCATTACACGTTCATATAGATGACATATTTTAATGAAGACTATATTTTACAAAAAAATAAAATGACAAGAAGAGCGGCGTTGTTTAACCCTTTATAAATCTCTCCAATGTCTAGCTCAATGCCAGACACTGGGTCCTTAATGTCTCCTCTGCACTCAGTTAGCTACAATTTGTTTGAAATACATAAACAAACCTGGCCTCACACAGATATATCACTGGAAACTGAGGCATATTTCTTTTTAGATATTTGTGGGTGTTTTTCCCTGACACTGGATTTGAGACAGTAGTATCTGAAATGTTGGTCTGGAAACGCTGAGGAAACCTGCATACACCCTCCAGCACTGCTGGCTGCTGGCCTTTGGCTTCATAGCTTGTTTTAGTAGTCACTAGCTCAGCAGTAAAGTCATGCGACGGACTGGCTTTGCTGTACATAATGACACTGTGGTAACAAACTTGGCAATCACCTCATCTAGCTCCAACTGGTTAAAACACTGACCCTTTATTTGAGTCCCACAGGGGACCTTACAATGTTATAAGTCAAAATCTCTACCCTCAGATTATGCCAAGTGTGCTCTGCCCATGCATCCTGTAAAGAGCCATGCAGTGCCAACCACCCCTCCCCTCACTTTCCTGACCCCCCCCAGTCACCTTGCCCCATGCCCTGGTCCTGTGTCCCATCAGACCCCTAAACCTGTTCCAGTGGGGGAGGACTTGAGACTTGACACCCCATCATGGATTGTGTCTAGATGCTCCCCAAAGCCTCATGAGTTCACAGGTGGGGCTTTTGGGAGGTGGCTAGGCCTAGAGCATCTGATCTAGTGATTAATGCTGTGTGGTATATGGATTAGCATAGTACTGGCTATGGCTTAATACATTTACTGAAGACAGAAGACCCACCCTGGGTGTGTGGCACCAGTCAATAGGCTTGTAGCCTGGATGGAACATGAAGGAAGGAAAGTAGACTGCTCACTCCTGCCTTCTAACTTCTTTCTGCCCTGCCATGGACTCTTCCACAGTGCCCTCTGCCATGCCACCTGTCTTGGAGCCAGCTGGCTATGGACTGAAACCTCTACAAACTCTGAGCTGAAATAAACTTTTTTCTTGAACTTGTCAGTGTGAAGTATGTGTCCCAGCGATAAGAAAAGTAACCAAGACAGGCTCCCACTTCACAGAACAATTGCCTCCCAAATAAGCTCTTTTTCTTAATTTGGTGGCACCTGTGGTAGGGAATCTAAGTGACATTAGAATTTTCATACTTTGTTACGTGAAAATCTATCATGTTTGGTGCACTAGGTGGATCTTTCACCCATGTAGGATTTTTAAAAATTTTTATTTTAAAGATAAAAGAATATAAACTCAAATAACACAAAAACAATAAAGAAATACACAAATTATGAGGGAGGTAGTAGGAATTGACAATGAATGCTGTTTTACATAATATCATCTTCATATTTGTTACTCAGTTATCTCAAAAACAGTGAAGGAAATGCACAATTATATAGAAGATAGTAGGGGATTACCAATGGCTGTTTATTACATAATGTTATCTATGCATTTCTTAGTTATAAATCAATATAACATATAAATGATAAAATAAACACAGAATTATGAAACAGATATTGGGGAATTAAAAATGGATGTCCTCATTGTTACTCAGTTATACAAATGACGGCACGTTTTAAAAAAAAACAAAAAAAAATGACGGCACGTTTGATTAATCATACAGTTTTCTCCACACTCATCTCCATTGTTCTCCCACCCAATCAATCGTCTTCCCTCTGACAGTAACTACTTTTTGGTTTATTTACTCCCTTGGGCTCTCACACTGGGAAGGCACACGGCTGCTTCAAATTATGCTGTAACAAACATGGGTGCACTCGGGAGCTGCGGAGACCGCCGCAAGAACTACAGAAAGGCTACACGCTGCTCTCTTCCCTGCCCTGGACCCCAGGAACCTGACTACGCATGCAGCCATCTACCTTCTGCCCTTGACACCTGCTGTGTTCCTGCTCTATGCCAGATTGCTCCCAGGCCCTTGGTGGAACCCCAGCTGGAAAAGGAATAGAACAGCAAATGGTGTCTCACAGAAGTTGGAAAAGA